>JADRCD010235313.1:0-21686 GCA_019843815.1 Montemys delectorum
ATTTCATTTTTTAATGGTGAAATAAAATGTCTTTTAAGGAAATTTTCCTCATGTGGTGTTCCTTTTAATGTGGACTGCATTCCTATTCTATTATCCCTTTATTTGCAGAAAATGTTGATGTTCTTTCATGAATTGTACTCATAAGGCCTCTGTGTGGACTTTATGTATTTTCAGACCTAGTGCATGAATCAAAGCTAATAATCTGAAATTTAAACCTTCTTGGTAGAAGAAACAGCATGGATCAATGACCACAATAGCTGCACTTGCATTCTACTTGAGAATATGCTATAACTAACAATATAGATTTTTATTTATAAGCCAAATAAATACAAATATTTTCATGTTTTAAATTGTTTTAATTAGAAATGTTCAACATCCTTAGTCATCAGGGAAATGCAAATCAAAACAACCCTGAGATTCCACCTCACACCAGTCAGAATGGCTAAGATCAAAAAACTCAGGTGGTAGCAGACGGATGTCTGACAAGGATGTGGAGGAAGACGAACACTCCTTCATTGCTGGTGGGATTGCAAGCTGGTACAACCACTCTGGAAATCAGTTTGGCAGTTCCTGGGATAATTGGATATAACGTTACCTGAGGACCCAGTTACACCACTCCTGGTTATATGCAGGAGTGCGTATAAAAGCTTTATTTATAATATCCAGATGCTGGAAAGAACCCAGATGTCCCCCAACAAAGAAATGGATACAGAAAACGTGGTACATTTACACTATTCTTGTGATCTTGGTTTGTCCTGTTCAGCTATAATATCTTGGAGTCTTGCTCTGTTTTGAAGAGGATTCTGAGAGGAGAGGATCTGTGGAAGAGAAGAGTTGATGGGTAGCAGGAGGACTGGAAGGAGAGGAAACTGAGGTAGGGATATATTGTATGAAGAAAAGAATCTATTTTCAATAATTTTAAAAAATGAAATAAGAAATAATTTCATTGTCAGAAATTTGTGTGAAAGTAGAATCTCAATAATTTCTGAGAGAATAATTTTGAAACGAGTTATGAGTGTAGCTCAGCCCAGTGCTTGCATACTCAGAGCACATGTTCAATGCTTTGTATGACAATAATAATTATACTGACATTAATAACTATATCCATTGTATGTACATATTTATTTCATATATATATATATATATATATATATATATATATATATATTAATAATACAAATAATACCAGTAATATTAAATACCCATAATTCCATTGGATTTTTTTGAATCTTGATTTAGGTATTAGGATACCTTTTGCAAGAATAGTGTCTTCTGTACATAACAAGGAAGCTCTACTTTTGAAATATGCTTGCTGTGGTGGTTTGAATATGCTTGGCCCATTTAGGGGCACTATTACAAGGTGTGGCTTTTTTTGGAGAAAGTGTGTCACTGGGGCGGGCTTTGGGATCCTCCTTCTAGCTACCTTGAGACAGTCTGCTCCTGATAACATGTCTACCTATATGCTGTCATGTTTCTTGCCATGATGATAGTGAACTGAACTTCTAAAACTGTAAGCCAGACCCAATTCAATGTTGATCTTTATAAGAGTTTCCTTGGGTTACCAGGGTCCCCAGTGAAGGAGTTAGAGAAAGGACCCAAGGAGCTGAAGGGTTTGCAGCCCCTTAGGAGGAACAACAATATGAACTAACTAATACCCTCAGAGCTCCCAGGGACTAAAACTCCAACCAAAGAGTACATATGGTGGGACTCATGGCTCCAGCAGCATGCATATACCAGAGGATGGCCAAGGCGGTCATCAATGGGAGGAGAGGACCTTCACCCGGTGAAGGTTCTATGCCCTAGTGTAGGGGAATGCCAGGGCCAGTAAGCAGGAGGAGGTGGGATGGTGAGCAGGGAGAGGGAGGAGGGAACAGGGAATTGTTTTAGTTTCTTTTTTTTTTTCTTTTTTTTTTTTCCTTTTTTTTTTTTTCTTTTTTTTTTTTTTTTTTTGGTAATCTTGGGAAGGGAGTTATTTTAAATAAGTACCTATGAAAACTTCTAAAAAAAAAAAAAAAGAGTTGACTTGGTCATGGTGTCTCTTCATAGTAAAGGAAACCCTAACTAAGAGAGTTGCCTAACAAGACCTTCATGATAATTGTACCAATTAACATACTAACATAGATAGAAATAAAACTTTCAAGTCCTAATCCATAAAGATCTAACAGGCAACTAAATGGTGATAGAGAAAGTGAGATACTCAGTCTAAATCAGAGGCAGGCATCTTCATGATAGTTTATTTAATCTGAAGTAGTCAGCCATACATGTACATAAAAGGAAGCTAGGAAGTGTGTGTGTGTGTGTGTGTGTATGTGTGTTTGGTGTGTGTTTGTTTGTGTTTGTGTGTGTGTGTGTGTGTTTGGTGTGTGTTTGTTCGTGTTTGTGTGTGTGTGTGTGTGTGTGTGTGTGTGTGTGTGTATGTCCAGTAGATAGATAGACAGATGATAGATGGATGGATAGATAGATAGATAGATAGATAGATAGATAGATAGATAGATAGGTAAAGACAGACATAGAGAGAAATGTTTTTAAAAGGAGAGGTCCTGAATTTGACAGAAAATGTTGAGAGGAGAAATTGGGAAAAAATATGCACACAATGAACCTGTAAGAATTTATAAAAAACAAAGTTTGTTTAAAAATCACTAAGTATTTTGGAAATCCCTTTAAGTTGAAATAGTGAGTGAGACAACCTTATCAGGTAATTCCTTAAGTAAATAATTCATTGCCATTGGAGACTTCAGAGTACTGGAGATGGTAAGACCATTAAAGTGGCAGGTATAGAGTAGAACCACCCAAAGACCAAGAGAGGAGCTGTATGCATTGAAAGTGGCAGAGTTGGATAGGTAGGCTTTCCTAAGTCCTTTGGAGCAACATTTCCATGAGGAGCTTCAGATAGTAGACATGGACCCACAAGATTTGGAATGGCCCCTGCTGGCTTTGGGGTTTATTTTGATCTAATTGTATAAGAGGATCTAATACCTTTGTAGAACCCATAGCCCTTAATACAACTGATGCCATAAAAGAGGCATCATTCTCATGTTAAAACCCAGTTTCCCCCCCCCAAAATGGGAACAAAGACTTACTCCACAGTTCCAGGATTTGGGAAAGTCTCCAGATGTACTAACTTAATTTTTTTGGCTTTTATAGTTTTGTTTCTTGCTTATTGTGCTTCCTAACCAAAGTGTGTTAACCAGGATGAGTTTTGTGCACAAAAGGCAAAGGATGGGGAAGCTTGGGGCTACATAATTTGAACAAGTTTCCCCTGTAGCCCTCCAGGTGGCAAATAAATACTATAGGATGGCAAAAAGGAGAAAAGAAAAAGAAATAAGAAAAGAAAAGAAATGTAAAAAGAAACATGAGTGACTGCAAAAGTGTATCTCATGTAACAGGAATGTCTAATGAGATCTATTAAGATATAAAATAGCTATTATTATTTTTATATTTCGATGGTATATGTTTACATTCTAAAATCCTTTATGTGAATTTGAGATGTCTCCTAAGGAAATCTAATTTACTAATGGTCATGATTGATTTAAAATACCATAGGTATGGAGTCTCTACTTAATAGTTATCTTTGTCCTGTTTTAAAATATAATCTTCACTCAAATGAACTTTAGTTATTACATTGTGGCATAAATATTTCTGTGATGTTACATAATTTATTCAAGGTTAGGAAGCTGGTACATTATCTCAACAAGCAAATGACACATCTCTCTCTCTCCCTGTCTATACTTGCTTTTAATCACTGAACTGTACAAACCTGATATAGATATAAAAAGTGAAGGTCAAAGATTTTAGCAAAGATGAGTTCAATTCAGTTTTAAAATTAATTTGATAATGTAATAGATGATTTTTGAAATATAAGTATTCATTAAGTAAATAATATTTCATATTGTGAAAGGTAACTCAAAAATTCAGAAGATGAGACACTCAAGGACAATTCTAAAGCAGAAAATAAACTATGAATCAAACGCATTTTATTTTTTGAGCCAACTGTCACAAAATAGAAAGCACGAAGCATAAATCAATGTAATTCCTCTACTCTGATCATTTATTCTCACTGTAGCCCAACAATTTACCTCAAATTTTATAAAGGATGTTTAAATTTTTAGAAACCCCTAAAGTAAAAGAGTGATGATAATCTCTTTAGAATAAATGAGTAATATAAAAATGGATTAAATATATAATATAGAATAAATATTATTTGACAGAAGAAGTTTTCTGAACACAAATCAACATCAAGAAAATGTCTTCATCCTGTGAAATTCCAGTGGTAGTGAACAAAATAAGCTTTCAAAACAATGAAGACAATTTTCTCAATGAATACTTAATTTTTGAACAGTTTAAGCATGACCTTTGTCTATAACTATGATTAAATCCATAGGTAAGAACAGAAGAGAATATGAAGTCTGACTTTTATGTTTATTTGTAAAATATAAAAGTGTAAACCACCAAATCAGTTATCTCTGAGCACTACAGCTAGGTTCCCTGTACTACTTGAGTGTCAACTAACATCTCCAGTCATTTGATAATTATGTGAAACAGAAATGACATCATTATTAAAAAGCCAGAAAAGTTGTATATTAACCTTCTTATCCTGGAGGGACACTAGAATATATTTATGGCATTTTAGTTCATATTCTATTTTTATGTAAGATGAATGAACTAAAATGCTGTGAGTCAGCTTACATTGGTTTTCCTTCAGCATCTCCACAGATTGAGATAGAGGGAGACTCTCAGTTGATTGAATAGTCTCACATCTTCTCCTAGGCCTTCCTGAGGGAAATTTCATAAGGCCCACTGGTACCTCTGGGCTGCCTCCTTCACCTTCCCTTTCTAGAATTCAAAAATCATATAAAGTTATTCCATCCCTAAGGGGCCTGAAGACGGACCACCATTCTGAAGACCCTCATGTAAAATCTTTACCTCACATGAAAAGGACCCAGAATGACTAGATGCCTTAGTAAGAACCAGGATGCTGAGCAGTTTGAACAATCTCAGATTGCATCATCATCACAGGTTGTCACATGACAAGGAAGAAGATGGCTCAACAAGAAGGTGACTGTGAACTGCAAAAACATCACTAAATCTTCATTTTCTGGATCCAATTATATTCTCATATCTAATTTCAGTGTTATTTCAAGAACCATGTTTCTCTGAAATATATTTTAATTTTAAGTATAGTAAAGAAAAATGATCTAAAAATAAGCTGTGAAGCTTGAGGAACAAGTTCTAGTCAGAGACAGCAAGAACGTCTAACACCAGAGATCAACAGATGGTGAAAGGCAAATGCAAGAATCCTACCAACAGAAACTAAGACTACTTGGCTTCATCAGAACCTAGAACTCCCACCACAACAAGTCCTGGATATGTCAAAACACTGGAAAAGCAAGATTTGGATCTAAAATCATATCTCATGGTAGTGCTAGAGGAATTTAAGAAGGACATAAATAACTCCCTTAAAGAAAAACAGGAGAACACAGGTAAAGAGGTACAAGCCCTTAAAGAGGAAACAAGAAAATCCCTCAAGGAATTACAGGAAAACACAAACAAACAGGTGAAGGAATTGAGCAAAACCATCCAGGACCTAAAAATGGAAGTAGAAACAATTAGGAAATCACAAAGAGAGACAACACTGGAGTTAGAAATCTTAGGAAAGAAGTCAGAAAACATAGATGCAAGCATTACCAACAGAATACAAGAGATAGAAGAGAGAATCTCAAGGTCAGAAGACACCATAGAAAACATTGACACAATAGTCAAAGAAAATGCAAAAAGCAAAAAGTTCCTAATCCAAAACATCCAGGAAATCCAGGACACAATGAGAAGACCAAACCTAAGTATAATAGGTATAGAAGAAAGTGAAGATCTCCAATTTAAAGGGACAGTAAATATCTTCATCAAAATTATAGAAGAAAACGTCCCTAACCTAAAGAAAGAGATGCCCATGAACATGCAAGAAGCCTCCAGAACTCCGAATAGACAGGAACAGAAAAGAAATTCCTCCTGCCACATAATAGTCAAAACACCAAATGCACTAAACAAAGAAAGAATTTTAAAAGCAGTAAGGGAAAAGAGGCAAGTAACATATAAAGGCATGCCTATCAGAATTACACCAGACTTTTCACCAGAGACTAAGAAAGCTAGACGATCCTGGACAGATGTTATACAGATCCTACAAGAACACAAATGCCAGCCCAGGCTACTATACCCAGCAAAACTCTCAATTACCATAGATGGAGAAAATATACAATATCTTTCCACAAATTCATCCCTACAAAGGACAATAGATGGAAAACATCAACATAAGGAGCAAAACTACACCCTAGAAGAAACAAGAAAGTAATCTTTCAACAAATCCACACAAATCTAATTCTGCCTCTTACAACAAAAACAACAGGAAGTGACAATTACCTTTCTTAATGTCATAATATGAAAATTAATATTACCAACATATCCTAATCAATTGAAATCCAAAGATATGAGGGATTAGAAATTTGTTGATTGTCATCCAATGGTCTCTCTAATTTGGTAATTGGAGAAATAGGTCTAATATTGTACAATCTATATATACTTTCAGCTTGTTTGTGACAAGGTCTTGCTGTGTACAACATAAGGGTCTTGAAATCTTGCTTCTCCTATCTTAGCTCCTCTATTAGTAGTATTGTTTATTTCATGTTTTTACACTATACTATGGTTTTCAGAACAGCTTATATATTTCAAAAGTATTTATATACCCAAGGGAGGCATACACAATTAACCTAGGGGGTGGCTTGCAGGAAAGAGAACAAAAAAGAGTGAGACTGAATGCTTTGCTTGACGTTTGTAGCTCTTGTATCAAGATTGAAGAAGAGGACTTTACAAGTTACTCTTTCTCTGAGATGAATGCTTTTCCAAATTATCACAGCTAATGAACCAGATTCTTACTCGCACCTAATGTCTGTGCCACCCTCCAAGCAGAACCACTGGTCATTGAAACAGTTGGTGAATGACTTTATGGATAGAGCATCTTAATACACACATTATTTCTTAAATGAATGTAACCTATTCTCTGTGGGCTGAGAATAGTCACCCACTCAAGTCAAATAGCTTTGACCATACCAGGAAGCCTGAATCTAAAAAGCCTGCCTACAATTCATTCCTCAGCATAGCAGGACTGTCAACTCTCAGCTTAGTTAAGATGGAGATAAAATCCTTTGGTGAAGTGAGGGTCACTGAAGTACAGTCTTATTACAATGAAATCCAATGTCTAAAAATTGTCCTTATTTTGGGCTTGTACTACAGAAAGAGCCAAGATTTTAAACTCTACTAAATACAAAACAAACAAACAAGAATACTTTATATATTTATGTTAATTTAAGAAAATTCTATGGAGCTGAAGGGTTTGCAGCCCCTAGGATGAACAACAATTACTAACTAGTACCCTCAGAGCTCCCAGGGACCCAACCACCAATCAAGGACTATACAAGGTGGGACTGAATGTTCTGGCAGCATGTGTATAGTAGAGGACTGCAATTTTGATCATCAGTAGGAGGAAAGGACCTCGGCCTTGTGAAGGTTCTGTGCCCCAGTGTAGGGGAATGCCAGGGCCAATAAGTGGGAGAGGGTGGGGTGGCAGGCATGGGGAGGGGGGAAGCAAAAGAAGTTTGTTCTTGTTGTTTTTGTTTGTTTGTTTGTTTGTTTTTTCGAGGGGAACCTGGGAAAGGGAAAATTTACATGTAAATAAAGAAATTATCTAAAAAAAACCAAACAAACAAACAAAAAAAGAAAATACTAGTAGTGATGTATTATTTTGAAATATATAGTTAATATGTTTGGAGTTATTTAAAATTTATATTGAGAAAAACGTATGTATTTTCAGTATTGCTGTAGACAAGCATATACATAAGACTGATAAATTATTGTTTTATATCAAACAACTTTTATAATACTAATTTTTATTGTTATAGTATTTTATAAATTTAAGAAATATGACAAAAAAGGAGATCATAGGTATTGAAGAGGGGTCTCTGGGAGGAGTTGGGGTACAAAAGGGAAACAAGAATTTGATTTAATTCTATTTAAGTAAAATATATTTTTAAATGTTAACAAATTCAAATAAATTGAAATCATGTAGCTTTTCTCATCATAATGCAATAAAAGTTGAAAAAAAAAGACTATCTTATTTTGTATAGTTCTCTCCAAGTGTATTTGAAGCCTTTGGTGACTCTTTCTACACTGACCATTTCCTATAATTGTAGGAATATGTGGTGTCTATGTTTCTGCCTTCTACTTATAATTCAAGTCAACATCACCTGCTTTAAGTCCATCAGCTCCTTCATTCTGTCCTATACCATACTGAATTAATGATAACGATTATTTATAAATAATATGTTTAATATTATTAGTTATGAGGAAAGTTCTTTAAAATACAAAAACTCAAAATTAGCATAATATTCTTAATTATTAATAACTTATCACAATTGTGAACAGTTTTAGGATGTATTGAATTTTAGAATTAATAATGATTTTCTCTCTAACATCATTACAATTTTTGTGCACTTACATATCGAATTGCATGGTCAATGCATAATTATGCATATTTTATATCTGTATGTATAATGCATGTAAATGCACGATATATGTGTGTACTTATATAAAACAATACTATATTTTCTTTCTTGTTGAATATTTATTTATTCTTCTTAGGATGCTTAGAACTTGACTTTTCTATGAATTAATTGCATTTCATAGTGGAATTTAAAGGGAGGATTGAAATACATAAAAAATATTACATGTTTTACATGCAGTATGATTGCCCACAGAATTGGGTAGTCAACTAGATGAGCATTGTATGAATTTCTGCTAATGAACAAATTTATTCAGTAAGATGTGTGGGAAATTGCCATTCACTTTAAAATTAATGAAACAGAAAAGATTTCTCCTTACAATCTAATGCTTTTTTAATTCAACCCAGATATTGAGATTCATGTTTTTATTAAGTTCAGCTTGATTGAGTTTCTGCAGGCATACATCAGTATTGTCCATCAATAATTGAAGATTTTGTTTCCTATGCTATTATCTGGAAGTTAATATGAACAAGAAAATGAAGAAAATGAACAGGAGGGCTGGTTTGGTATCTTAGGAGGAAAGAGCTAATTTTTTTTTGTTGTTGTTCATTTCATTAAAAATATGTGAAGTATTAGTATTTACAAATTTGTTTCTTTACTGGAATTTACATCAGGAATTAATTTGTTGATTTAGACTTTTTTTTTTTTTTGAAAATTCAAGTCACACATATCTTCTTCTTTTTTTAATTAGATATTTTCTTTATTTACATGTAAATTTCTCCTTTCCCTGTTTTCCCTCCAAAAAACAAACAAACAAACAAACAAACAAAAACAGCAAGAATAAACCCCTTTTGCTTCCCCCCTCTTCATGCTTGCCACCCCACCCTCTCCCACTTATTGGCCCTGGCATTCTCCTACACTGGGGCACAAATCCTTCACAAGGCCGAGGTTCTTTACTCCTATAGATGATCGAATTTGCAATCCTCTACTATATACATGCTGCCAGAACATTCAGTCCCACCCTGTATAGTCCTTGATTGGTGGTTGGGTCTCTGGGAGCTCTGAGGGTACTAGTTAGTTCATATTGTTGTTCGTCCTAAGGGGCTGCAAACCCTTCAGCTCCATAGAACCTTTCTCTAACTCCTTCATTGGGGACCGTGTACTCAGTTCAATGAATGGCTGTGAGCCTCTACATCTGTATTAGTCAGGTATTGTCAGAGCCTCTCAGGAGATAGCTATAAGTTTTTAACCTGTATAAGTGTTTATTTTCAAGGGTTCCATGAGAGTTAAATTATCTTGAAAACTTCAGTATAATTTGGGCTTGAAAAATCAGTCTTGAAAATAAATACATTAATTAGATATTCTTCAACCCAGAGATATACTTTTTAAAGCCCTGTTCCTCACAATTACAAGCAGTAGTCTTCTAGGTGGCTGTAAAGAAAAGTTCATTTAGTGAAAATTCTTCTTACATTAATGAAAATAAAGTCTGCCATATATTTTTAAAAATATTGGAGTGGATTGCATATATCTCTTTGTCTCTTTAAATTTAATTTTAAGGTTAATATTATTTTAAAATCTGTACATATTTTTATCTGGTAAGTCAGACTCCCCATCAAATAATGAAGATAAGTAAATGATTTGCTTATCATTTGCAAGCCTTTGGATATTTGCACAAACTTGGAAATGAATTCTACTAAGGGAACTATATCAAGGGAAGGCTAAGATGAGTCAAAGATCAAGTGGGCTATAAAACTGTTCACTACTTCAGAACTGTTTCTGGGAGATTAAGATTCTATTCACAGCATATAACACAATTGGCTTTGATATCAACTCAAGAACCATTGACAGCTAGTTATAGGACTCCTGGGTGCATCAAAAACAAATAATGCTTGATGACTCACCACAGCTATTAAGACATAATATTTTCATATAGGTTAAATAACTTTAATTATAGCTCTCACTCTCTGTGTGTGTATATATATATATATATATATATAGATAGATAGATAGATAGATAGATAGATATAGGTATATAATAGCGAAATTTTTAAGATAATTTAATTCTCATGGAACCCTTGAAAATAAGCATATATATATATATATATATATATATATATATATATATATATATCATCAGTTCCATTGTAAACATTTTATACATAGTTTTTCCAGTGAATAATAGGGACTATGGGAACAAGAAAACAGGTATATGCCTTTACAGTACACACAATTATTTCCCAGGTTTGAGTGTTTGGTGTTTGGTTGAATACCAAGAGGCAGAACAGATGAATAGGGAAGACTTATTTTAAAGTCATAGTAAACAGCTCTAAAACGAGGGGAAGAGAATGAAGAATCTTAATTGTAGTGGATAATAAACAAATTTGGATGTGAAACTTGTTATTTTCATCCATCCCAACCTACCACAAGTCTGTCCTGTAACTACTAATAAAGTTGTAATAAGCAGTTCCTGGTAGCATGAAACTTTTAGTCACATGTTCATTATGTGTTCATTATGTATCTATAAGCAAGTTTTACTGATTAAGTAACTAATGATGAATGCATGCTCAGAGACAGGTAGTGTTTATATTTCTTTTTAAATAAACCTGGTTTTGTACATTTTGCCTGAAATCTTAGCCACTAGCCACATGGACTTGCCTTTGTAAGACTTACCCTGTAGGTCTCAGATTTAGGCAATCACAGGGATTTGAGACGTGTTCGTGAATGTGATAAAGTGATGCTGTTTTAATTTCCACCCTTCTCCTCAACTGCAGTGGCCAACTGTTTCCATTGTAGCCATTAGGAGTCCTCAATATGTGTGTGTGTGTGTGTGTGTGTGTGTGTGTGTGTGTGTGTGTGAGAGAGAGAGAGAGAGAGAGAGAGAGAGAAGTTAGTATTCATAAATGGAGCTCAGACAGAGTAAGATTCTGTAACTAACCCAAAATGACATTGTTTCTAAACAACAATAACAACAAAATGAAGGGAAAAAGACTCACAAGCCAATGACTGTATTACTACATTTTGTGAATGACCTGAAACTAAAATTCCAAGAAAGTGGTCTCCTCCTCTTCCTCCTCCTTCCTTCTTGTTTTTGTTCTCCTTCCCCTTCTCCTCTTCTTTCCCCTCCTTCTCCGCTTGTCCCTCCTTCTCCTCCTCCTTATTTTCTTCTTGCTTCTGCTTCTGTTTCTGATTCTTCAGACATCCATCTGTAGTTTGTACTGGTATACTTTGTGGATAACAAACTGGTTATTTAGTCTTTTCACGTCAATTTCCCCAAGATTCTCTTCATATGACACTTCACTTTTAGTTAGTAATGGAATAAACTAATTTATTAATACTCTCAGATGAGATAAAGGCAATATCCTAAGTAGGATAAGGAGGAAGTTATAGCTTGATATAAGGGGATCCCTCAGTAGTGCAATATGGCAAAATATTTTAAAGATTTATCAGTGAACAAAAAGGAACTTACATAGTAGATTTCCCAAGAACATTACTCCTTTTTTATTAAATTTGAATTGAATAGAGATATTTTACTACTCACACTGTTCTAATTAGATGTGAAATTACATACCTGATATACCTTAAGTCAATTTGCTCAAACCATGACATTTGTGATAGCACTGGCTTTTCATGAATCACACTAATGACATCTTAAGGCACTCAAATTTTCAACAAATTCAGTGATATTTTTTCATGTTCTGGATCCAACTGTGTTTCCTCAAACATGTTGAATACTCATCCTAAAGAATGAATAGATTTGAAAATAAGAACATCATCGTGGTATATGCAATTAGATAAGATCTTAGTCCTATAATAATTTTCTCCTTATTTGAAAAAGAAGTAACAGCAGACCTCTACTTCTCTATC
Source organism: Montemys delectorum (assembly GCA_019843815.1). Classification (NCBI taxonomy): domain Eukaryota; kingdom Metazoa; phylum Chordata; class Mammalia; order Rodentia; family Muridae; genus Montemys; species Montemys delectorum. Next base: position 12,411 of record JADRCD010235313.1, read on the forward strand.
CAGTTACAACAATATGAAATATAGCATGACATATATTAGGAAGGAAAACTAGAATCCATGGATAGAGACCTAAGTAGATATCATAATATGTAAGTAGATATCTTGATCTTAGATTTCCAGCATATAAATACTATTTGAGAATGGCAACATGTCTTGTCTATAAACCAAATACTTATTCTGTGTAATTTTTTAATCATATGTAAGCCTCCATAGGCTAACACATCTGATGTGGAAGTGAATATGAGATTATATGGAAATCATTTCAGAAGATAATCAACGTTGAGCTATGATGCTGGATGATTTGAATTGTAAGTTCTTAGGAAGAACTTGGATGTTTCTATTTTATGTGCTCCATCTGCCTCTGCATTTAGGATGCTCTGGTTCTCTAATTATGGAGCTAAATGCTCAACTCTTTAGATGAAGATGATAAATGTCATATAGTGCCTTGGTTTTAAAATACCATATGTTATATTGGTATTCTTGGATAATCGGGAAACACTTAAATTCCCCCAATGTCCAATTTATACGTTGAGTAATATGTATGAATTTGGAAAGGCTCAATATAAATATTGTTTGGATGATATGAAAAAAACAGAAAAAGCTTTCAGTATGACAAAAGAAGATATTGAAAACGGCTTAAACAGAAGGTTCAACTAGAACTCTACTGAAGTTCATGTGAGAGGAAGATGACTTTAGCACCAAACCTTCTGCCTCATAGTCTTTTAACTTTTTCACTCTGGTTCAACAGACTTTAATGCAGGACATCTTTTCCTACATATTCTATTTTTCGTTGCAAATTGTCAGATCAAATCTCTTTGTTATTATATTAAATTTCCTTTCCATTGGTTTGCTACCAAGACAGGATTTATTGACAGTGTCTAAGTAAATAAGGCACCCATTTCTTATTTCATGTACACACCTTAGAAAGGCAGGGCAAGAAGGAGTATGTACCTGTTTGAATAGTGTAATTAAGATGGGATGGATCTGCTACTACTTCACTGTTAGGCTAGAGCTCATGGGACTTAAATATCTGTTTAAATATAATTATCAAGAAAACAAAAGTCACTTTTTTTTTATTTTTGCAGCATCTGTAGGACCAACTCAAAATTAAATATAATAGCAATTATTCAGAAAAATGTACAAATTACTTGATGTATGTTGTCCCAAAAGTGGGGGGCCTGGGTTGCAGCCCGCCTGCCTGGCTGAGGCTCTCTTTCTCCCTGGGTGGAAGGGGGCCTGCTGCTGAAGCCCAGGTCTCTCTCTCCTCCTGGGGCTGGCCTGTTTGCTGCACAGTGCCTTAATTAAAAAGGAGGCAATGTATGAATGAGTTATTTTATTGTAGGAAGGATATGCTGGTTAAGTAGAGAGAAAGAAAGGAGAGAAAGGAGAGAGAAAAGAAGAGGGAAAGAGACAGAGAAGAGAACAAATAGCAGAGAGGAGAGGGGGGGAGAGCAAGATGGTAAGAGTTAGAGAGGAAGGGTAAGGGTAAGAGAGGAGTAGGAGAATAAGAGAGTGAGGAGGGGGCAAACCACCCCTTTATTGTGTGGGACATGGCATGCCTAGCTTGTGGTCAGATGACTGGGTATAAGGTCCTGCTAGGATGCTGGGAATTTGAGGCATTGTCTGCCTGATAGAGCACACATCTCCTGCAGGGGCAGCTGTGAGGGGTCTGGGCTGAAATCTGAGCCATTGATCTCAGGAGCAATCACCAAGTGCCTACCGTCCCTTATGAGCAGATGCTCAGTGGGTTTCTGGGGTTCCGAGGTGGCTCTGGTCTACTGGACTCTGGCTGTCAGAACTGCTCACTGCCCCACAGGTGTATGGATATATGTTAAACTAGAAAATACTGATTGAAGTCATTTTTATTTCTTTCAGAATGAATAAAGTGTTTGCTAATTTCACAGCATTTTGAGGGGGAAAAAAAAGTAAAGAGAAAGCTTTTCATGTTGGATTTCCGTCTCAAAATTAGATAATGGAACATCTCCCTAGCTCAGATTTATAGAGAAAATATCAAGACAAGGAATAATGTGCTTAAGGATCCATGACTAGCATCTGAAAAATGTTGTAATCTTTGTGAGACTTAAAAGAAAATAAGAGGCAGTTGTCTTTGAGTTGTAAGGGAAGTTTGTTGGATGAGTTGGCATTGAAGCATCAATCCATTAGACTTTCCCAATAGTTACCCAGAGCTTTACCTCATTACCTAACACACACATACACACACATACACACACACACACACACACACACACACACACACACACACACAAACACATGCACGTTCACACACACACAAATAAATACTAAGGAAACGGAGGAAAAGATTCTTCTATGATGACCCTTGCATGTCCTTGCATGACACATTGTTTTGGAAGTAACAGGAAAATTTCTGAATAACGAAATTCTGTGGCCAGAATTGAAGATGGTTAACGATATTAACAATGCAAGGAAAAAAAGAAACGAGAGACTAATTGAAATGACCTAACAATGAGCAATTTTTGTAACTAAAGCAAAATAATTACTTGGAGTCCCTATTAAACTCAGGCTTTAAGGTCATTGTGCGCATCCAGCTGAAGTCATTCTCCCATTCTTCAAGAAATCAAATTTGTGTTAGTTCTGTGAATATTAAAAGGAGACATGGTCTTTAACATAACTTTGGGGTAAAGCTTGTGGCAATAGTACAATATAAATATTGCATGTACAATTTGAAATTTGTTGAAACTAACTTAAAGACAGAATTCTTTAATAGATTGATAATGGGTGTTTGATATTTAATTAAACATTTTGGCTTTAAATTCATAATTAAATACTTTCAAACTGATGATATTAATAGTGAGGTATATAGTTTTCTTCCTGGATTGTAAGGAATAATCATGAAATATCAACATAGTCACTGGGATTAATTGAGACTCTTAATTAAATAAATCAATAATTGATTTAAACACAATGCCATTAATGAGCTAATAAAAAACATGTGGTCTTCATAAAAGGGTAAGAAAATAATAAATTTAAATGTAAACTATTATCTCTGGATGCAGTAAAGTAAGTCAAGATTGAGTTCAGAAGGAGAATCAAGAAAAATATGGTATCAAAATCTATAATGAAATATCCAAAGTGTTGGTGGATGCCAAGCTCTTTGCTGGCAGATCTGGACAAGAGAGAGAGAGAACCCAGTCTAGCTGAATCTCTCAGGGTTGAGCTGGATCATGAGTGTCCCAAAGTGGGAGTCTGTCAAAGAAGGAACTTGTTTTATTCTATCAATCTTTTTCTTTATAAAGGGCTGAGAAAGGAGGTGGAATTTTTTGCTGAGGTGAGATGACTTATGGGGAGGAGAAAGTTGATTAAGGTATGGGGTGACTGATGAAGCCAACAAAGTTACTCTACATCAGTAGTAGCTAGGCAAAGGCAGGCTTAAGCAGGTCGTGTTGAGTCACTCTACTACAGAAGTGACTGAGACAGTTTTCAAAACTCCGTCCAGGCTCAGGTTTGTCCCCAGGGCCCAAACCAGGGCCAAATAGGGCCCAACACAGTGAGTTAACAAACACATCTTAGCTTCATATTACAAGCTACTATTCCTTTCATTATAAATCTATGGGAGAATTAACTATAGTGACACTTAAATCAAGTAAGATAATTAAAATTTTATCAAGTTCTTCATTGTGAAAACTATACATTCTTAGTCAACTATATAATGTGACTCAATGCTGAAACACAGTTGTGGCTGAAGGAAATAGAATTTAAAACTCTGAAAGGATAACTTGGATAAATGTAAACACACCTGCTGTGTATGCAGTAACATGCATTTTTCTGTGTGTATTGTGTAGAGGATGACTAAATGCATTAACATTATTAAGTGACAAAAACTGATCCACTCTTAACTATGCTTTCAGAAGTATTCTAAGAAACTTTCCTCTTAATCTGTTTCAATTTACTTGTAATTCTTAAAGCTCTCTCTCTCTCTCTTCTTTCTTCCTTCCTTCCTTCCTTCCTTTCTTTCTTTCCTTCCTTTCTTTCTTTCTTTCTTTCTTTCTTTCTTTCTTTCTTCCTTCCTTCCTTCCTTTCTTTCTTTCTAGTTAAAAAAAACACACAAACAACTTCTACATTACTACAATAGAAACCTCTCCAGGCTAGGACTTTCCCTGTGATCAAAACAATTAGCAGGCTAAGACAATAGGACAGCCACAAGTTCAAGATTATCCTAGGTTACACAGAAATAAAAAAAAAAAAAAAACATTCAGAAGATTATAAAGATGCTCATAGATTGGTTGGTAGGAGTTACAGATTCAATACAATCTCTATCAAAAGGCCAACACAATTCTTCATAGACATGGAAAGAGCAATTCTCAACTTCATATGGAAAAACAAAAAAATCCACGATAGCCAAAACAATTCTCAACAATAAAAGAACTTCCTGGAGAATCAACATCCTGACCTAAAGCTGTACTACAAGCAATAGTAATAATAATAAAAAAAAACCCACATGCTATTGGTATAGAAACAGACAGGTCTATATCAATGGAATGGAATCTGTAAGATCCTGTCGAGCCTTAGCTTACTGGAGACCCCCTGAGTGAATCACATGGAGCCTCATCATTGCAAAGAGCATGAGGATTTTTATTTCAGTGCACTGAGGCTGTCCCAGACCCTACAAAAAGGAGGCAACCCCACACAGCTTGTCCAGTGACCTTTTGTACAATTTTCAGGGCAGCAACCATTAGACACAATGTGATTGGTAAAACAGTGTGACTTTTTAAGCTGATTGGTCTTTAAGGAATGAGGTGGCAAGAACTTCCCTTGTCTGAACGTGTCCCCACCCACAGGTTGTTTCTCACCCTGTCATCTGAGGAATGTTAATTAGCCTTTCCCTTCCGGAAAGTTCCACTACCTTCTCAAATTCCAGAGCTTATTTTATTTAGGAAATTCCTGGCCTCTCGGTGTTTTTCTGAGATTTCTCTGTTTATTCGGATCTTACAAATCCACGACCCAGAAGTAAACCTACACACCTATGGACACTTGATCTTTGGCAAAGAAACCAAAAACATACAGTGGAAAAAAAGAAAGCATATTCAATAAATGATGCTAACCTAACTGATGGTCTGTATGTAGGAGAATGAAAATAGATTCATGCTTGTCACCTTGCACAAAACTCAAGTGCAAATCAATCAAGGACATCAATATAAAACCAGATATATTGAAAATAACAGAAGAGAAAGTGGGAAAAACCCTCAAACTCATTGTCACAAGGAAAAATTTCCTGAACAGAACACCAATGACTCAGGCTTTATGATCAATAATCAATAAATGGGACCTTGTCATGTAGTGGTGGCATATGCCTTTAATCCCAGCACTTGGGAGGCAGAGCCAGGTGGATTTCTGAGTTCAAGCCAGCCTGGACTATAGAGCGAGTTCCAGGTCAGCCAGGGCTATACAGAGAAACCCTGTCTCAAAAAAACAAAAATAAATATAAATAAATAAATAAATAAATAAATAAATAAATAAATAAATAAATAAATGGGACCTCATGAAACTGAAAAGCTTCTGTGAGGCAAAAGATATCAATACAACAAACTGGCAACCTACAGATTGGGGGAAAAAAAAACTTCACTAACCCTATATCTAATAGAGGAGTAATATCCAAAATATGTAAAAACTTAAGATGTTAACCTCCATAAAAACATATAACCCAATTAAAATATAGGGTACAGAGATTAAACAGAATTCACAACAAAAGAATCTTAAGTGCCCAAGAAGCACTTAAAGAAATGTTCAACGTCCTTAGTTATCAGAGAAATGAAAATCCAAGTGACTGAGAACCCACCTAACACTGTCAGAATGGCTAAGATCAAAAACTCAGGTAACAGCTCATGTTGGTGAGAATGTGAAGAGGAATACTCCTCCATTGTTTTTGAGATTGCAAGTTAGTAAAACCATTCTGGAAATCAATCTGGAGACTCCTCAGAAAATTGGAAATAGTTCTACCTGAAGACCTAGCTATACTACCTTTGCACAAGTATCCAAAAGATGCCCCTGTTCATAGCAGCCTTATTTGTAATAGCCAGAAGCTGAAAACAACCCAGATGTTCCTGAAGGGGAGAATGGATACAGAAAATGTCACTCATTTATACAATAAAATACTATTTGGCTACTAAAAGTGAGAATATCATGAATTTTGCAGGCAAATGTATAGAACTATAAAATAGCATCCTGAGTGAGGAACTCAGATCCAAAAGGTTATACATAGTATGTAGTCACTGATTAGTGAATATTAGCCAAAAATTACAGAATATCTAGAATAAAATCCACAGACCATAAGAAGTATAACAAGTAGAAAGTCCCAAATCAAGATGTTTCAATTCCACTTAGAAAGAGGAAAAATAATCATGGGAGGCAGAGGAGGGAGGGACCTGGATGAGAGAGGGGACTGGGAGCAGAAAAGGGGAACAGAATCAGGTTTGGGGGTGGGGGCAGAAGAGAAAACCAGAGAGCCAAGAGAATGAATGGAGATAAGCAGTGGAGTGGGGGTGGGTGGTAAGAGGAGAGTGATGATGGGAGGGGTTTCCTCTAGAAAGTATCAGAGACCCTGGAGGGGTCAATAGGGGTGACCTTTGCCAAATGCCCAATATTGGGGAGAGGGAGCTTGAAGAGTGCACCTCCAATACATAGATGGGACAGAGTAATTAACCCAGAATCAAAATATCTGACCCAGAACTGTTTCTGGTTCCTGTCTCAGAGAACTGGATCCACCTCATGGGAGGTCACCAAAGCCTGACACTCTTATTGATTCTATGATGTGTTTATAGACAACAGTCTGGCATGGCTGTCCTCTGAGAGTCCCTACCAGCAGCTGACTGAGACTTAAGCAGATATTTACACCCAACCATTGAACTGAAGTCAGGGAGCACTATGGTTGAATTAGGGGAAGAACTGACTGAAGAAGTTGAAGGGGAGAGCTTCCCCACAGGAAGGCTAGCAGTCTCAACTTACCCAGACCCCAGGGAGCTCCCAGAGATTGAGTCATCAACCAGGGGTCCAATTTGAGGCAGAGTAGAAAAGATCTACCTGGTCTGGCCTTAGTTGGAGAAGATATGCTTTACCCTTAAGAGACTTGAGGCCACAGGGAAAAGGGTGGCCTGGTCTGGGGAGGGAGCATTCTTTTTGGAGGAAAGAGGGAGGAGGAATGGGATAAGGTACTGTGGGAGGAGGGACCAAGAAGCGGGGATAATGACTGAAATTTAAATAAATAAAATAGTAAAAATTGAAGAAAAGGAAAAGAAGGAGGAGGATCCAGTGTAATTGTGACGTTTCAGTGAGGAAAGTAAGGAAAGAACAGAGTGTAATGGCAAGACTGAGCCATTTGCTAGACTCTTGCTTGTCTGTCTTATCCCTGCTCAGCTCCTGTAAGAAGGGTGCTGGTCAGATATCTCTTTGCAAAATGCTTACAGAATCATACATCTTTCATAGTTAAGCTGTGTGATTATGTGGAAATTCAAGCTCTAGCTAAAAATAATTCCCAGATGAACATATTTATGCATATCATCCATTATTAACTTCTATGCAATATTAAATATAAACTATTTCCAAGCAGCCTACCATGAATTAAAAATATGAATTTCACCATGCTATTGATTATTGTTCTACATGGTTACACTTTAATATGCATAGTAATGTAAAATAAATATGCTAAAAATCCTTTAATAATAGATTCTGTTCCTCTAGAAGTGCTAAGATATATGCTTAAAATTCAAACACTGTGCACTCTCTTTAATGAAGAAGCTTATGAACTGATCTACTAATAAAACACAGCTCCTTATAATATGTTCAGTTACTAGTATTGTTTTATAGTCTCTGTGGAGTATTTTCCACTTTTTTCATATGTAAGATAGGATGCAATGGATTCTTTTGTTTTCTTTTTCTTTTTCTTTATTTTGGTTTTTCGAGACAGGGTTTCTCTGTGTAGCCCTGGCTGTCCTGGAACTCAGTCTGTAGACCAGGCTGGCCTCGAACTCAGAAATCCACCTGCCTCTGCCTCCCAAGTGCTGGGATTAAAGGCGTGCACCACCACCGCCTGGCAACGATTCTTTTGTTTTCAAATAGTTCATATACTGCAAATTATATTGGCAACTCTGTGAATACTTAGTGCATGTCAAAGTCAGTACTCAGCCAGAGATGCTGTTTCCTAAACACATTCAGTAACTTCAACTGAGATAATGAATGTGGGATTTGGAAAAATGGTTCTGTGATGAAGAGCATGGGCTGTGTTGATCCTGTAGACATGCTGAGTTCGGATCACAATGCTCTAGTGCAGGGGAATACAATGGCTCTTGCTTCCCTGGCTACCACCATTTATATTCATATACAGAAAACTTACATATGCATAACAAAGAAACTAAAATTGTCCAATAGATATCTGACAGTTTAGGACATATGGTTCAACTGGAATGATTTGTGCAAATAGGAATTCTATACACTAGTTCATGCCTTTGCTTGTTGTTCCTTTTTCATGATTGCTTCCTGGCAAATAAAGTCAGTTTTAATTATCAAACCTTACATGACGTGTATATGTATTTTTGAGAATTTGTATACAGACAGGAAAGCAATTTTTATTACTTTAAAAAATAACAACACATAAAAACTTATTAATCTAAGTTAACTGAGAATGCAATAAGATTCAATATTGAGGTCAAATGTCTTCTTATAGTTCTATTATAATTACAAAGGCACTAGCATTCACAGTTTCTAGAATGAAGAAAGAGCAATTTCTGAATACAATGTTCCCTTTTTTATTTTGGCCAGAAAGTAATTTTTGTTTCCAAGCTACATTGCTTTGAATTTCATGGTAACAAATATGGTAATATAGGACTCTGTAAAAAATTAATGGTCCAGTGATGTCTCTTAAACTGATGCACTCAAAACAATATTGATGCATTAAAATAATGAACTATACCAAAGTTCCAACTGCAAAATCTCCTAGCATTAATATAAAAGTGGGGTGTGATATACAGACTTGATTCTTTTCCTTTTAAAAGTATAAGGAATGGTTTCAAAAATTCAACAATAATTTAGCAGATAGTATGGCTCATCTCATTTTGTAAGTGGTTCAGCAAAGAAAATAAGAACTTCCAACAGTTTAATTTTCAGTGATGATAACGTGACTTTTCCCCTGATATATATTCTTTAAACTTTATAAATAAAATTATTACAAATAAAACACCAAAAATTAACCATACATAAGGCTACACAACTAGATGAACTTTATTTATTTATTTATTTATTTATTTA
>JADRCD010235314.1:0-12497 GCA_019843815.1 Montemys delectorum
TAAATACGATAATTATATAGACTCTCTGGCCCTGCATACTGACATAAATTATTTTCTTTATGACAGACACATACACACGTAACTCCATTGTTTTGAGAAATTTCTTTGATGGTGGGCCCAGAGTGATTTAATTGTCCTTATGTTCCCCAAATCTGTGACATAAATCTTGGGTCACCAGCTGTAGACAAAGAACTCTTGTGTTTGGCTTGACACTAGAGATTGATGATGCTTGACTAGACAAGTAGAAACCCATCTTCTTGGTAATGAGGAGGAACAGTGCTCCCAATGGAGAAGGGACATTGAAATCAGAGGTTTGATAAATGATAAATCCAAGGCAAGTAAGTGACAGCATTATTGCCAAATATTAGATTATTAAAAAAGAAGGGGTGGGGGAAACCTAGAACAAAGGAAGCCAAAGATGACTGCAATTATCAAAGCAAATGAAGACCTGACTTTTGATAGTGTAGAGCCTTACTTAATAATGGCACACTAGTTAAAGGGGCCTTTATAACCTTGTACAAAAACAAAGGCATGAAAGAAACAAATGCTAGACTTGACACCTGCTAGGATCATACTTATGACGTCATCTTTAGCAAGTAGATGCTCTTCATGGAAAATGTAAATACAAAATTTTAGGTAAAACTCAGGTAAACTTATCAGGCCTTGACAAGGAAATGCTTAAGCACAATAATCACTGCTGATAAATAAGAAACTCACAATGTTTATTTACACTTACCCAAATGGATCACCAACCACAAGGAACGCAACATCACTGACATCTGCATCCTTAAAAATATTATCTGCTTCTTGTTCTACTTCTTCTCTGTCAGCAAGAATCAATTTTCTTCCATAAAACTCTTCCTACAGATACAGGTAGGAAATCAAAATATCAAAATGATATACAGCAGGTGAGGCTTTAACACACATATACACTGCAGAGCAATCTTTGTCTAGAACTAGGTGCAATATTGGCAACCATCCAAACACAGATCATTCAATACAACTCATCAGTGAGCCAGTACTCCATATCATGATGCAATTAAACTGTCTTTGGGGCTATCATCATATCCCTAGAGAAAGCAGACCTCTTAACATCTGAGGCCTCTAAATTTGTGTCTAATAGACTAGGCAGAACACTAAAGAATGAACAGAGGATATGTATTCATGAGCCCTATTCCAGAAACATGAAAATATGGAATACATTAACAGTAATGATACATGGTAGTGCAGATGTTTCTACCAATTTCTACAGGAACATTTTTGGTGTGCTGGAGATAATAAAAGACAACGTCAATAAGAAATGACAGAAAATTACAATTTAGCTGTTCATAAAAAAAAAGAAGTCTTATATAATTATTCAAAAAAAAGTGAATTTAAATACGAAGAAAGTATCCATCCAACCTTTTTTAATCCATTAATTTGTTGAAGTTCAGTTCTAGAGAACAAAGCCAGGAGAATGAGCCAGTGAACTGGTATGATACTATTTAATGATATTATGCAAGATCATATAACTGAATCTTGTAACTGAGTTCCCATGCAATTCAAACATGGAAGAGGAGGCATAAATAAATACATAAAATTATTCCTTGAGTTTGAGAAATCTGAGTTATTCAAAGTTGCAGGGAGGCTACAGCTGAAGAGTAGTGGCACCCAAGATTCATCAGGCAAGGACGTACATGACAAGGAAGTATCCAAAGATAAATACAATCCCAAATGCGGGAATTATTTCTTAACACCTACATAAAATCTACTACTCAGATGGGAAAATAACCTCACCCCCTAGAACTGTTTCATAAGCTCATAATAACACTGCTTGCATTGATAAAATAAAAATGCATTCTTTATTTTTACGTTTGCTGTGTGCCTTTTTCTTAATCATTCATCTTTACATGTTTAACTTTGACTTTAGAAACCAGAAAATTTACAGTCACAGGATGATTGCATCTATATATCTCAGAGAACCCACATGATCACTGGACAACAAGTACAATGGCCTTTAGTGAACGATTGTACCCTGAAAACGACTAAGAAGCCACATGCCACCAATGTCTTACTAACTGTAATGCAGTCTTCTACATATGGAAGTCAGAGGACAACTGGAAGGAGTTGATTCTCTCCTTTTACCATGTGGGCTCAGGAATTGGTTTTTAGATAGATTATGGGTTTCCAGGTTTAGATAAAACCTTCTCAGTTATTTACAGACATATTATAATTTCTTCCTCCCGCTACCTTTATAAATTAGTTAAATCTTTCATTAAGATTTTTTAGGTATAACACAGACAGACCCTGAACCATTTGTAGACTATGCTGCTTATACATTTTTATATAAAGTACAGATGCACTCAACCAATAAGCATATACGATTTAAAGTGTCAATAGTAATTACCTAAAGGAAGTTGCATATACCAAAACTGATGCTCTTTCCCAGCTTTGCAATCTCTACATTTCTCTTGGAGACTACATTAAAACACTACAACAGCCGGGCGGTGGTGGCGCACGCCTTCGATCCCAGCACCTAGGAGGCAGAGGCAGGTGGATTTCAGAGTTTGAGGCCAGCCTGGTCTACAGAGTGAGTTCCAAGACAGCCAGGGCTACACAGAGAAACCCTGTCTCAAAAAAACAAGAAAAATAAAACCAAAAAAATTAAAAAATGAATAAAAAACACTACAACAACAGTGAACAGACAAACTTGGAATTTCTTTAGCAACATCTGTATGTGCCTTTTATAAAATCTTGACTGGCTGATTATCAATAAAAAGAAAGCATATGTTCATTATAGAAAATAGAACTATAGATAGTTCTTTTCCTTGCAATATGATCTATCGCTGAAATCAGACTTCATATAGATATACATCAACAACTTTTTAAAAAAATCAGATTGTTTTAACAAGAAAATGTGGAAATAAAACACAGAAGAATATTAAAGAGAAAGAGTTTCTACAATTTTATTGGAAATATAAGGCATGACTGGCAGATGGTACAGATGGTACCCTGTGGCAAGCCACTTAGGGAAGAACAGGAACTAAGAATCTGGAGGACATGCAGACAATACTAGAATTTTGTAATAGGATAAGATCCAGGCCAAACCATTCTGCTTGCTATAACTTCTCTGTCATACTTTGTGTAGTTATTATCTACAGCTAAGAATGCAGAGAGACGGTAGGAAAGTCTGGAAGGATAGAACTCGACTCAGAGCTATGCTAGTTTGTACGTTGCTTCTGTCACTATCTGTATGATATTGGGCAAGTTTTCGAAAATCTGTGTGCCTACAAAATGGGAGCAGTAACTACAGAGGGCTGGGTATTATAGCTCTGTGGTAGAGCACTTGTGGAGTACGTGAGAGACCCTGGGTCCAATTCCAAGCACTGTCAGGAAAATAAACAAAGCAAACGTCACAAAATAAATGTCACAAAAATATCAACACTCATTACTATGAAATAACAGATATTCTGGTACCTTAAAAAAAATTATACAGAATTTACTTACAGGTAAGGTCAGCCTAGACCCTTAATAATTACATTTATGTTTGGGGGGAAAACCTTGAAAACTAATATTTACTAACAGTTATAATTTACAAAGCATTTTCGTATGTCCCTTAATAAACACTATATACCTTCCCATCAGTTATTTTTCTTTGACAAATAAAGAACTAACATTCACAAGTTTGGAAATATATCTGCTAACAGCTAAAATGTCTGAAAACTTTTGTGGTGGACACTATCCTAAGAGCCTAGGAGGCAGGCATGTCTGACCTCAATTCATAAGAAATTAAACGTAAAGGAATTGTCCAGGGACATGTCACAAGGCAAAACAAACTATGTCCCAATTTTGCTCTAAGTTATTGTCTAATATTCTATTCGATTAACCTGACAATCTGTTATCTATTCTCTCAGATGACTTTTTGTGTGTGTGTGTGGTTTTTGGAGACAGGGTTTCTCCGTATAGCCCTGGCTGTCCTGGAACTCACTCTGTAGACCAGGCTGGCCTCGAACTCAGAAATCTGCCTGCCTCTGCCTCCCAAGTGCTGAGATTAAAGGCGTGCGCCACCACTGCCCGGCTGAGATGGTTTTAAATTCATTATAATTTTTGATCACTGATCACAGACACATTTCTACCATCTTGAAGTAAGTGTAAACACTGACAAGTGTGGCCAGCGAGTCAAACTGGCCATTAGACACTTTTTTTCCCCTAATGCGTGGCCAATTTAAGAACAAGCCTTAGTTTAGTATTCAAGATTTTTAAAATAACTCTGAAAGCTTCAGAATTCTGAGTTGTGAATCTGCGAGATAGGATTGGAAGTTCTGTGGCCCACACTTTTATATGGAAGACTTGACAATTAAAAAAAAATCCTTCCTCTCCTCCCATAACAACCCATCAGTCCTTTATCTCACCAATATACTGTCCACTTTGAGTTTGACAACCAACCAGAAACTGACCCTTCTGCTTGTACTTATTGTTTACATATTTACTGTTAATGAGAACCTGCTAAAGGTATCTAATGCACTACTAAGTCCTCTGGTTATTTAGTCACTCTATATGCAACGTGGGAATGACAGCCTTCCTGGGAGAGTATACGGAAAGTCTCTTTGGATATGTTGCAGACAAAAATGAGATTGCTGTTCCCTATGGAAATACTTCAAAGGAGGAAGCTTTGAGATTGCTTGCTGAATGTATAAGCAACTCATTAAACCTGTGTCAGCACCTCATTAGCACGCAGCTCGGAAAGGATTTCTGGCTAGCTCATGAAATAACGGATTTGATAAACTATCCTCAAGAGTGTAAAATAACTTTTTTTTTTTTAATTTACTGGAGAAAGGCACAAAATTAGACTTGTGAAGTAGGACAAACTAGCGTTTCGTTTCCCAAGTCACTGAGTATGAGGCAGACCTTACTGAACAGGATGTCTGTTTTAAAGGGAAAAAAAAAAAGAAAAAAAAGAGGAAAAAAAAACCAAAACAGACGCTTAGAGTCTGTGCATCTAGGAGTTCGAGAATCGGACGCCAGCTCGATGCCTTCCCCAGAGGCTGGGGGCTTTAATCACGTACCAGGGCTTCCTTCCCTACAGTCAGGACAGAGGTGTAGGCTTCCAGATACACGCGACTGCAGCGTCTCACAACTTCCAGGCCCTTGACTGTGATGTCCTTGGCATCTCCCAGGCCCAAGCCGATCAAGTAAAGCATTACGAACTCCAGGGAGGGGGAGACTGCAGAAGTGAACGACCAAAACGTCAGCTAACACCGGGGACCTAAAGTCTACGGATGAAGATTAAAAAAAAAAAAAACAAGGTTGCACCTCGCGCGCGTGCGTCTGACAAAGACTGCAATGACTGTTTTAAATAGTGCGATCCAATTACCCGCTCAGAGACTCGGAGGTGATTCGCTAAGGCCCCTCAAAGTCTCACCACAGCCTTCCTACAATCGGAGACCCCCAAACCATGTGCCCATCAGGGACAGATCTTCCGGGTCTCACCTACGGCGCCGTAAAGCGCGGAGCCCTTTACAGCACTTTACGACTGGCGGGGTGGGGGTGGGGGGAGAGACCAGCGTCTCCAGGAACGAGCGATCGCGTCCCGCCAAGGCCCGCCGGGACCTGCTGACCCTGGGGCAGGGGTCAAGGGTCAGGAATGGGTCCAGCTGTGCGTCTGGAAAGAACCCAGCGTGCCCACGCTCCCGGCGAGCCAAGGCTCAAACATCCCCAAAGGGCGTCCGTGCCGATGACGAGAGCTCCCAATCGCTCGCTGGCAGGAACAACCGGAGGGACTTCCCTAACTGACCCCGCGTTTGCTCAGCTTTGAATTCCCGTTCTGTGGATCTGTCGTAATTTTACCAGAGGTCACCCTGGTGAGGGGACAGGTTGGCTAGCCCTGCTGAGTGTGGTTGTTAAGTTCCCACGGGGGGAGGGCTGTGACTCCTTCTAGGGGTTTTGTCCCTAGGATCTGATACCAGAATGCCTCAAGGGAATCTGCCTTAGTCACCCTCGGTCGAGAGTGACCTTTTAAGAGTGCTCAAGGGATGACTAAATACGAATGTGATGACATATACGCATGAAAAATGTCATAACGAAGCCCATTACTTAGTATGCTAACCAAAGGATAATTTTTTTTTTTTTTTTTTAAAGAAAGTAATGCTATGGCGGGGGAGCGCCTAACAGAAAAGGGAAAGTGCTTCAAACCTCTCAGAGGTTGTTGCAGAGATTCTTATAGATTGGTTACACGCCCGTTCCATTAAGGGAAAAGTTTGGACTGAAGATGCTCTTCCTAAATTCCCTGGTAACTTCATCCAGTTGGAAAGACAGTTCATTGCTTCTTTTGGTACAGTGTACTGGCCATTCAGATTTTTCTTGCTTCCTAGAGTCTAGCCTTTTCTTCCAAGGGTACACTTCAGAGCTGATTCTCTCTGTTCCCGCTAAATTGATTTATTCTTTGCACCATATTAAAATATGTACGTACATCTCAAAGTAGATCATGGGGTAAATGGAAAGACCTAAAATTATAACAGAAGAAAAACAATAGAAAAAAAAATCTGACCTATCTAGGGAGAGATTTCTTAGGTATACTATCGAAGTCATGTTGCAAAGAGAGGGAAAAAAGTCGTACTTTAATAATTAAAAACTCCCTTCAGAAGACTGAAGTCGTACACTGAGAGAAAATGTTTGCAAACCAGAAATTTGACAAAAGACTTGTAAGCAAAACAAACAAACAAAACAAAGCAAGACTATCAAGATGCTGGTAAAGGAACTTGTCACACAAGTCAGACAAGCTGAATTTGATCCCTGGAACCCAGTTAAAGGTGGAAGAAAAACAACTCCAGAGGTCTCCCCTGACCACCACAGGCTGCTATCCCACACGCACAAACACACTAATAATAAACTAAAGATGAAGTCAAATCTAATGGATTCTTAAATGCAACAAGAAAATAATAACTCAATGTGAAAAGAATGTGCAAAAGATTTTAAGTGACACCAAATAAGATATGCTAATAACAGATAAACATTTTAAAACATTTCTAAATATAAATACTAGAAAAATACTTTTGAAAGTTCGTTTGAGATTATTTTAAGTCTGTGAATGTTTTCCATGTACGAATGTCTGTCGTACGAATGTGTGTTCCTGGTGCGCATGGAGGTCAGAAGAGGGTGTCAGAATCCCTGGAACTGGAGTTACACTGGGAATCAAACCTCAGATAACCCAGAACCTATCCAATTCTATACATCCAGAGCTGGAATCATCACCTTCTCGGCCTGCTTGGTGTTTTTGTCTCTATTGGATAGGGTTGACATTCACCCAAGCCAGATATTAGTCACCCTCACATGGACTGCCTGATCTACTCTGTCAGGAACCGTACTTACTATCACTGTGTTAGTTCAGATCCTAGCTCTACTACTCATTTAGCTTCCCATCTTGCCCCCTTCAAATGTATGTCCACAAGAACCAGGGAGTACAAGTAAAGATACACCCTAAAAATAGTATCCCCTTTCTAAAAAGAATCTCTGGGAAGCCAAAAGAAACCCCATGCTCCTTTAAATACCCCAGAGATCGTCTATGGTATGTTCAGCACCTCCCTCCCTGGCCTCCTTATGTACTGTGAACTTTCTTTCAGTGGTATTGACCCACCTGTAGTTCTGGGTCCAAAGCATGCAGCCATGTGCACCTAGCTGACACCTCAGCTCATCTGAACATTAAACACTGTCTCTTCCTCAGCCTAGATTCCCACTACCTATCCTTTTCACTCAAGCAGTCTTCCCAGAGCTCTCCAGGTTCTAAGCAAAGGAGTCTCCTCTACTAAAATACTGTGTCCATACAAAAGTTAAGTCCCTTTAAAACTGCCTCTCTGTATAGGTCCCATGTCCATCTGTCAATGGCCAACACAAAACAAACTCAAGGGTGTATTTGTAAATGTGTGTCTCATATTGACTTGCTTGGGCATTTTTTGTTCTTTGTTTTTGTTTTGTTTTTTATCATACTAGTCTTTTGATAGTATATTAAGGTTTCCAGTTTTGTTTTTTATGGTCTTTGTTTTTACATCTGTGTGTGTCTCCATGGTTTCTATGCCTTTTCACTTTTTAAAGAAATTTTGTTTTGCTCTTTTGGTTTTTCGAGACAGGGCTTCTCTGTCTAGCCCTGGCTGTCCTGGAACTCATTCTGTAGACCAGGCTGGCCTGGAACTCAGAAATCCACCTGCCTCTGCCTGTGCCTCCCAAGCGCTGGGATTAAAGGCGTGCCACCACCACCACCACACCACCAGCAGCTTGTTTTGCTTTTTTATTTGCTGTTTGTTTTCTAAAGGGAGAAAGAAGGCATAGAGTTGGGTGGGCAGGGGAGGGACCTAGGAGATGGGTGAGGGGAAACCACAGTCAGAATATATTGTATGAACTTTCAATGAAAAAAAAAAAATCGATAAAATTGTTTTCCAGTATTTCCTCGTCATGAAAGTAATTTTCTGAAGTCAGTGAGCGTGACTTACTCATGTCCAATTCGCTAGGCTTAGCATTGTGCATGCCTACAATAAGTTTACAGTAAGTGTATATTTACAGATCCTTGTGCATTCATTAGTAGCCAAGCAATTTCTTTGAATTATACATCCTGTCTTATGCAATGCAGGTGTGTGATATGTTCTAAATAAGTACTAGAAAGTCACTGATAAACCCTCAGACATTAGCATGTCTTGTTCACACCTCTTCAGGAAGCTCTTTGTGTTGAATGGCTTATGATACATACAAATCATGCTTACTTTATGCACACACCATGAAATACGTCAGCAAAGCTTTTAATATACTTCAAAGTTTACAATGTCACTTTTTTATGACTTTACATTTTACTGACTACTTTCTTATTGATTCATAGTAAGTAGATATTGCCAAAAAGAATATTTAGGTAATCCAAAATATAGGGGGAAAATGAAGGTGTCCTGTTCAGTAAGATGTTAAGCGTCATCTATTAGATAAAGAAGAAATTTTAGTTTCTACTCAAAATTTTCCCAGGGAGGAAAAAAAACTTAACTTTGGTGTAAAATTTGTAATAAGCCCACTTTTCTACCAGCTTTGTCGCTCAGTAGGAGACCAATACTTTTTCTTTCCTGGGTTTCAAAAAGAAAAGTTATGGCAATCCTTTCCCTCTTCAACTTAACAAATACCTAGTAAATCTTACCTAGTCTGTTTTTGTAGACATTCTGGGGGTTTGGGGTGGGGGATGGCTGTTTCTCCCTTACTCTTTTAAACAGTTTTCAAATATGCTTGTCTCTCCCCCTATCCTCAGCAACTTATTAGGGAACCCTATAAGCTTAGGAAAGTTTAAGTAATTTTACAATAAGCCTCCACATCTTCCTAGAGTCCACAGCTGTTAAGAGATGGCTGCATTTGCTTCATAATACATTTCACCATCTAGCTGGACATCAGCCGATCTTAGTTTTTGGTACATTTCCGAGGGTCATTTGTTTCCTGTCCTAATCCAAGCTGAGCTTTGAATATTTTCCATTAAAACAGCTACTTGGTTTTAGCATATGTTGTTGTATAATATTAACACTAATGACAGCAGTCAGAATGCAGACTAATTTCATTATTACAGCAAATTGCGAGTCTTGTGCAACAGAAAGAGTGTAATAGTTATAGAAAACAATAAGGGTAGACATTTGTCTATTTTTTGAAAGGTCATTAACATTTTTATAACCTTTGTCATTAACTCGGTTTTAGTCTTCTTGCTGAAGGGACTCGCTCCAATATGTTCTTGCTGTGCTCACAAAATGAGTGCCTTAGTTGCTCATTGTTACAGCAAGTTAATCCCTGTGCTGTTTCCATTCCACCGTCAGCATTGTGCGATACTCTTATCTTAAAGAAATATCATGGCTGAGATGCTTCATTACATCATGGACAAATTGTAATTACCACACATCTGAAAGAAGCCATCCTTCAGTTTTCCTGTTTGAACTTGTTTGTCTGTTGAAAAGAAACCATCAGGGGACTGACTAAACTCCATCTGACCTTACTGTGAATGGGGAATATTATTTTACTGTGACATTGGCCTTTTAACCTACATGCTCCCACGGATTGCCTTTGTTAGAAGAAATCTGCATTAATATTCGGAGAGTCTGGAGACCTTGAACTGATTTATAGTCACTATTTTCTAACAAATAAGTGGTAATTAAAGATAACACTCCGTTAGAGGAGACTACATTTACTAATGTTAAAAAAAAAAACACTTGTAGTTACTTTATTGTGTGTTCTTTTACTTAGGTAAAAAAATCACTTTTTTGTTTATTCAGTGACCTTATGATTTATTACATGGCCATATAAACTACACATGTAGAAAAAAGAAATTGAGAATTATTTTCTGTGAAATATAAGGAAAATTTTATTGGCAGTAATCTTGGCTCACTAGGTTGAGAGTAACACATGGAAGGAGTTACTTAATGCCCTATGCTATTATGTAAAGTGACTTCTAGAGATGTTACACACACACACACACACACACACACACACACACACACATTAGCTATTTATTTCTATGCTATTTTGATAGCTAGTAGTTCCTTAAAAGTATTTCTGATAAAAAAAAAAAGGCTTTGTACTTTAAAACTATGTAGTGTCTACTTATGTTTACATACATATAAATTATATGCCTTTGTAGGGGAATAGCCCTCCCTTGCACTCAGAATCCATGATCGTGTCAGTGCTGTTATATTTTTATTTCCTTTTAACCATTTGCTTTGTTTTTATGTGTGAATGTTTTGCCTGTGTAACCGTGCAACAGGAAGGAATAGAATAGTGGGCCTTTTCTCAAATAAAAACATGGTACATGGTAACATTTGTTTCATTATCTTAGAACCTGCTTTTTGGTGGTTTTGCTATCTTACAGCTTTTATGATATTGTCCAGAAGGATCCCAACAGCGTCTAGCTACTTGTTATATCATGGGTCCTTATTCAAAGAGTTCATTTACCTTTGTCTTCTAGTCTAATTTTTAGCTCTTTATCATATGTTTATTAAGCATAGAATCTGGTCAAGGGATACACTTGTATTTAGGATGTCCACAGAAGGATTGTCAAATACTGCTGTTCCACTACTAGATGTTGAAATGAGGTTTACAGTTGTCGTCATCTGCAAAAGACTGCATAGGTTTATGAGAACTACAAAATAGAGCTCTATTTTGGGTCGGAATCAAATTGTTTCAATATAATTCTTTTTTATACTACTTGACTGTCAGTATGGCCACACTGTGTCAAAAGTGTTGTCAAGTAATGAAAAAAGGGGTTATAAAACAAACATACTTAGGGCTGAAGAGATGGTCCAGTGGTTAAGAGGACTCAGGTTCAATTCCTAGCACCTACATGGTTCACAACCATCTGCAACTCCAATCCTAAGGGAATTGTTGGTTTGTATGAGAATAGTTCCCATGTGTTAATATTTTTTTAATGCTTGGTCCACAGTGCATGGAACTGTTTGAGAAAGATCAGAGGATGTGCCCTTGTTGGAGGAGATGTGTCACTGGGGGAAGGTTTTGAACCTTCAAAAGCCCACTGCATTCCCTCCCGGTTAGCACCTCTGCCTCATGCCTGTGGATAAGGATGAGAATCCTCAGTTACTGCTCTAGCACCATACCTGCCTGCCAGAGACAGTGCTCCCTGCCATGATGGTCATGGACTCACCCTTTAAAACTGGAAGCCCTCAATAAAGTTTTTCTTCTATAAACTACCTTGGTCATGGTGGTTTATCACAACAATAGGAAAGTAACTAAGACAGAAGTTGGTACCACAAACGAGCCTATTGCTGTAACAGCCCTGACCATACTGGTTTGGGGAGGAATGGGACCATCTCTTCAGCCCTCAGTATGTTTGTTTTACAACCCCTTTTTTCATTACTTGACAACACTTTTGACACAGTGTGGCAATAGTGACAGTCAAGTGGTATAAAAAAGAATTATATTGAAACAATTTGATTCCGACCCAAAATAGAGCTCTATTTTGTATTTCTCATAAACCTATGCAGTCTTTTGCAGATGACGACAACTAAACACACATGGAACACAGACGACATAAATGCGGACAAAATCCCCATATACACAAAATACTAATAAGTTAATTAATTTTAAAAATACCTTTCAATATATATCTAGATATACTATTTTCATTCTACAAACATGACATCTTGCCTCATGCTGGGCCCAACCAATCCATATTTCCTAAAAGTGGCTTCCAAGCTCTCAAATACCAATCTTCTCTCTCAAAAATACTTTTCTCTAACTTCAACTCACACTATTCTTACTTCACACACTCATAGACTCTGTATGTGTCTAACTCCAGTTTTAAAAATATTTACTCAAGGTTTATACCTGTTGCAGGACATTTGATCACTCTATAATGTCTGAGATCATGTTATTTTTGTGGAGAGCAATTGGAGCCCGCTTGGCAGGAATTTGACATTGGCCCAGGACAAGGAAGTAGGCTTCTGGCAAGAATTTGACCTTGGGCCAGGACCTGGAAGTAAGCTCAGGCAGGAATCTGATTT
>JADRCD010235314.1:12507-30448 GCA_019843815.1 Montemys delectorum
GACCTTGGGCCAGGACCTGGAAGTAAGCTCAGGCAGGAATCTGATTTGGGGCTAGAACAAAGAAGTAGGCTTCAGGCAAGAGTTTGACTTTGGACTAGGACAGGGAAGTAGGCTCGGACATCTTGATCAACAGAAGCAGTGATCGTAGGACTTTGTTTATTGCCTTGCTTGTTCCTTGACTATTTATGTTTATTGTCTTGCTAGTTCCTTAACCTAGAACAGGCCTTATTATCTGCATGTAATTAAAATGACATAAAAGCAGATTGTGAAAAAATAAACTCGCTTCAGCCTCAAAACTGTCTGGGGTCAAGCTACAATGCTATCTAAATTGTCTTTTTTCTTTTTAATCCTCGCTCCTGCCCTGGAGAATCTGTGACTGACTGAGCTGGCTCAGTCATTATTTATGGAAAAAAAACTGCTTCTAGTTGTGGTGTGGTTCATCCTTTAGTGCACACCTTTAATCCCTCTGACTGGAATACAAACCCACGCTTAGTATACCTCTTTAATCCCAAACAACGAAGGAAACATTAGTTTGTAGAAAGAAGCACCCAAGTTTAAAAGTGACATCTACTGGCAGACAAGTGATGAATCAGAGAAAGATTTGACAGAATAGGATATGCCCAACTCTCATGAGATAAGAGAGGAAAGGGAAGTACTTAAGAGAGACCGAGGCAGAGAAGAAGAAAAAGAGGGCAGTTTTACTGAGACAGTTGTATAGAGACAGGTTGCAGACAGAAAACAAGCTAGGCACAGTTGGAACAGAACAAGCCAGAAAGTGAGAAGGAGCCAGGAGATTAGAACAAATTGCCAGAGTTAGTTTGAGGCCAAGCAGAGCATTTCAGGAGAAGCTGAGAGAAGCCAGATTGAATCACTTAGTGTGGAGAGGAATTTAGAGCCAAAACAGCTGAGTTGAACCAGCCAGCCAGAGTTCAGACAGAAGTAGGAAGGGGTAAGCTTATTCAGCAGCAAGTTTCAGAGGCTGAAAACATACTAGGTGTAGATTAGATTGTTCGAAGGTTGGAAGATTCCAGGACTAGGCCTAGGTTAGTAGACAGAGGCAGTAAGCCTCCAAGATGACAATTACAACAGGAGAATAAATGATACTTTTACGTATTTCCTATAAACTTACAACTATTGCTACTCCCATGGGCTCTTAGCCATCTCTTAATACAAAATGTGTTCAGTTCAGCTTTGAAAGCCCTCAGAGTCTTTGACAGTACTAACACTGTTCAAAAGTTCAAAATCTCTTCTGAGACTCAAGTCAGTCTTTTAACTGTGAGCCTCTGTCTTCCAATAAACAATTTCACAGAACAAACATTCCCATTCCAAAAAGGAAGGGCAACAGGCCAGGGGAAATTGGACTAAAGCCAGACCCAAGCCGAACAGGGCAAATGCTAATCTCTGAAGCTTCATGTGCAGCATCTGGACCCTTGGTGGCATCATCTGGGCTCTCAAGGGCTCGGTCAGCGCTGCCCTGCCATCTCTGCTGCCTGCATATAATGTAACTTCTTTCCAGATTGCTGCACTCCTGTGCTTTTCTCATTAGGTATCCCATGGTCCCGGCGTCTTCAGTATCCTGAAGTCTCCACTGGAATTTAGAGTTTACATCTTTGCTCAGTGGCCTCTCTTGGAGGAAATCCAGCCCTGCTACATATCACCTGCTGTCAGGGCCTAATTTCAGTATTTTTATTTTGTTTTGCTTTATGAAGTGGGGTCTCATGTATCCTAGGCTATCTTTTTTGCTATGTAGCTAAGTTTGTCCTTGAACTTCTGACCCTGCAGCCTCCACTTCTTTAGTGATAGGGATACAGCTGTGTGTCTCCACACCCATTTTACATGGCCTTTTGGGTGGAAGCCAGGATTTTACACATGTTCAACAATCTTTCTTTCTTTCTTTCTTTTTTATTTATTTATTTATTTATTTATTTATTTATTTATTTTTAAACTGGGTTTCTCTGTGTAGCACTGGGCTGGCCACGAACTCAGAAATCTGCCTGCCTCTGTCTCCCAAGTACTGGGATTAAAGGCGTGTGCCACCACCGCCCGGCACAACAAGCTTTCTAACTACAGAGCTTGCTCTAGTCTGCTTTTAAAAGGGGAAAAAAAAAAATCAGTAATCAAAAGCTTTTCTTGAGCCGAAGAAATGGATCACTGGTTAAGAACACTTTCTGCTCCTGCAGAGGACCCAGGTTCTGCTCTCAGAATTGCTCTCTGGTGACTCACAAGTGTCTGTAACTTCAGTTCCAGGAACAGTGTAAATTCTGGCTCTATAGGCACCTGCATGCAAACACATACATGCAGGCACATACACACAAATAAAAAATGAATTCTTTTTTAAATGATTACCAAAGAATTTATGCAGATGAGGTTTTCAGAAGTAATTATTGTATAATCATTCTTAATAATAAACTTATATAATCATCATTAGCTTATTAGTAAAGATAGTCTACTCTAATATTAATGGTAAAAAAATGCTTTGTTAAATTTGTTTTATTTTTAAGATCCTATAGCTTTCTTCTGACTCCTGGAAGTATTCTTTAGGGAGTGGTTTTAGACATACAGAGGCCAGTATAAATCTTGTGTCTATTTTAAGTTCTAATAAAATATATATGAAATTATCATTTCATTGAAAAGATATTAAATTACTATGTCAAACAAAGTTCTAGTGATTATGAAATGCCTGTATTTTTCATGACAGTTTAACTCATAGTAGTATTTTCTCTTAACTTCATTAAGACAAATATGTATATTTGATTAAAAGCCACTTTAACTTCTATTTTATTATCACAATGAGATCATTCTAGGTAACCATTTGCCCTAAAAGTACTTTTTATTGAATATGCTTGTAGTCATTCAGCTAAACTTTTAAGTACAGCCACTTAGCAAAACTAGGTATGTACCAAATACTTTGTCTTTTCTCTGGCACTGACAAAATGCTTAGACTACCGTAGATAGTTTTAGGGAAATGGCATCAGTATTGAACACATTAGCATTTCTTTCAACAAAAAAAAATTAAAGAAAAAAAAGTCTGTGGAATCTCTCTCTGAAAGATATTACAAGTATTTCTGTTGCAATGTCTAATTTTTCACCTGTGACATGAAACTAATTTCCATAATGCTTGGCATCTAAACAGCCGTGACTGCACCTGTTGCTGGGCTAGCCTTTTTGGGGCGTGGTTGAGCCTTGGGGAAGCCCCAGCTGAAGGAAGGGAAAGCAGCCTTTGGAACAATTCTGTTACTGCTCCGACAACTGTATCATGGGCAGGCATTTACTCTTGCCTTCACATCCCCTGCAACCAATCCCCTTTGCCTAAGCAGCAGAGAAACAGATCTTGCTAGGTCACAGATGATGAGGAAATGCCAGCAATCGTGTCTATGCTTAGGCTTTTATGACACTTTGTCATTGTGCCAGACAGTGTTGGTCTGCTGAGTGGCGTCTGCGTCGTTGGCTTCTGTGAGCCTTTTACATTGTCGGCCTCTCTCACCGCTTGTCAGCGTGCTGAGTGTTAGGGTCTGTCTTCATTCCTACAAGGTTTAGTTTTTTTCTTTACTGAGATTATAATGTATTTATATCACCTTTCCCCTTTCCTTTCCTCCCTCCATAGACCTCACCTAGCTCCCTTTAAAATTCAAGGCCCTTTTCATTAATTGTTGATACATGTACATACTTGTGTGTATATACATACATATTTCTAAGTATAACTTGATCAGTCTATAAGATGTTATTCATAGGTCCATTTTCAGGACTGAGATAAGCAAGGGGTCTGTTCTTCCCTAGAGAAGACTATTTCTCCCAGCATTCCTTTGTTACCTGAAGTTCTTTGAGTGGGGAATGAAGCCTTCTGGGCTTTTCCCGGTCCACTTTGGAAGTGTCCGGGAAAGTGTTCACATGTCTAGTGAAGCTCATGTTTAGGCAATCATGTTGGTGAGACTTTAATGGGATACAAGGAATTATTTAAATCTTTCTGAATTTGTAAAGTTTCATTTTTCTCTCCCAGTATGTGGCCTACTTTTAGAAAAATTTACATGTGCTGTTTAAAAGAATAGGTGTTCTTTGGTGTTTGGGAGAAATATTCTATGGCTATGTTATGTCACTCAGACTTACGACAATTCTGGTGCTTCTCTTTGTTTGTTTTTATTTGGTCCTAGTGGTCATTTATATGAGGAGTTTTTAAATTACCTACCATTAATGAATTGCTGTTAATTTGTATCTTTAGATCCAGTAGGTTTTTTTTTTTTAATAAATTAGATGCAGTAGAGTTTGGAACATGTACGCTTAAGATATTAATGTCTTCTTGGTTGACTGTTCCCTTGTTTAGATGGAAGTGTTCCTCTTTATCTCTTCTGACTACTTTCTGTTTGAAGTCCCTTTTGTCAGATATTAGGAGAGCAATGTCTGCTTGCTTCCTGGTTCCATTTGACTTGAGTACTTGGTAGGTAATGTCACCAAAACCCAAGGTTTACTAAAGAAGAAATTGTGTACGTATGAACTGCTGCCTGAGTTTCTGGGTTTCCATGCTGCTGCTCACCAGCTCACACTAAAACAAAAATCTCAGGCTAACTAACTCCTTCACTTCCCAACACCACGACCTTACAGTATACAGTATTTTAGGATACCAGCCCCTATAATCAAGAGTCAATTTCTTGGCATACATTTCTTTGAAAACAAACACATTATATAATATACACATACCCATATTTATCCTGTTGGATCTTCCTCTGGAGAGTGTTGATGACAAATCCTTTAGTTTTTATTTATGCTGCCTTTAGAATTAATTCATCTATATCTTTGAACCCATGATCGTTACTCCAGTTTCTTACCTGAACTGAATTGAAATTTGACTTTTAGATGTCTCCTCCTGATGCCTGCTCTCCTAGCTTTTCATCACTGGCAAAGGACTTGAGGAGATAAATATAAGAAGAAAGACTTGATTTTGGCTCAGTTTCAGAAGCTCCAGTCTGTAGTCCCTAGTCTCCATCGGTCTGAGGCGGAAACAAAGCTGAACATCACAGTGGAAGAACACAGTAGAGAAAAGCTGCTTACAGTAGCTGGAAAGAAAATAGCAAGGGACCCAGGATGAAATACAGCCTTGAAAAGCACCCTGCCAGTAACTGGTTTTCTCCAGCTGGGCCCCACTTTCTAGTAGTGTGTTCAGCCCTCATGATCCAGCAACCCCCTGAACACTGCTCGACTGAGAGAAGACCTTGGGGGACATATCAGATCCAAATCGTCACATCTAACCTCATCTTAACTCTTTTTTATTCTGTTTTGGGAGACAAGGTTATCCTGATTTCACTTTGTAGATCAGGTTGGCCTCACCCTCACAGAGATCTGCCTGACTCTGCCTCCTGAGCGCTGGAATTAATGGCATGAGCCAACATGCTCACACTCCATCTTAACTCTTGTTTTTAAAGATTTATTTATCTATTTTATGTATATGAGTACACACTGTAGCGGTACAGATAGTTGTGAGCCTTCATCGGTTGTTGGGAATTGACTTTAGGACTTCTGCTCTCTCAGGTCAACTGTGCTCGCTCTGACCTCGCTCCGATCGGCCCGGCTCACTCAGGCCCAAAGATTTATTTATTATTATGAATAAGTACCCTGTAGCTGTCTTCAGACACACCAGAAGAGGGCGTCAGATCTCATTACAGGTGGTTGCTGGGATTTGAACTCAGGACCTTTGGAAGAGCAGTCGGTGCTCTTACCCGCTGAGCCGTCTCTCTAGTCCCCATCTTAACTCTTAATTGAACCAAATGGAATGTTTTCTTCTCTACACCAACTCCCTTCCCTCTTCATTGCTTACTTCAACTAATGACATTTCTGTACTTAAGTAGAACTCTCCAAGCTGTTGTCTTCATCCTTCTTTTTTAATTATGATTTTTGTTGTTGTTCAGCATGCAACATAGTGGACTTCATCACGTCATTTCCTTATGCTGCATTAATGCTACCTGGCTCGGGTTTTCCCCTCTCATCGCCCCCCCCTGTGCCCCATCCACATCTATATGTACTCCATTAACTTCTCTTCATCCTGCCTTCACCTACCGCCTGCCCTCTCATCATCCCTTTCTAATTCTGTGACTCACAGGCACACACACAACTAGAATTTTACATCCAGGTTCCACAAATGAATAAAAATAAAGCATCTGTCTTTGTGAATTTGGCAGCAGAAAACACAGATGAGTAAACAAATCTATGATGCATTGACTTAGAGTGCTTCTGTATATGCTTGAGTGGTGTATCATGTGGTAGTTCCATTTTTATCTATTTTTATCTTTTCAAGGAAAAATAAAACCTCTGCACTAATTTCCTAGTAGCTCTATTAGTTTACATTCCTATTGGCAGTGTGTGAAGGTTTCTCTCTCCACACATCCTCACTAGCATTTGATATCACTTGCCTTCTTCTTTAAAGCATTTGTTTGTGTGTGTGTGTGTGTGTGTGTGTGTGTGTGTGTGTGTGTGTATCTGAAAACAACATTGTGGAATCGGTACTTTCTTATCTCCTTTTACCTTTGCCTTCTCTAACATGGACCAGGTTGTAGATGAAAATCAAGTCTTGCCAAATAAAATGTACTGAAATCATCTCTTGTACTGTATCAGATCATAGTGCAATAAAGCTAGAAACCAGGAGCAGAACTGATTAATGGACCTACTCCAATGCATGGAGACAGTAGAGCAGCTAGAGCACCATGTTCTGAATTATCTGTTTCCTTGATAGATTATTTTCTAGTCATTGACTATCAGTCTATGTGTGTCTTCATCAGAGAGGTGTGTTTCTTGGAGACAGTGATTAGTGGATCTTGTGTGTTTTTGTTTGTTTGTTTGTTTTGTTTTTTGAGACAGGGTTTCTCTGTGTAGCCCTGGCTTGGCTGTCCTAGAACTCACTCTGTAGACCAGGCTGGCCTCGAATTCAGAAATCTGCCTGCCTCTGCCTCCCAAGTGCTGGGATTAAAGGGATGCACCACCACTGCCCAGTGGATCTTGTTTTTAATCCACTCGTTCATCTTAGTGAATTAAGACCATGAAGTTAGTGCACACTTAAAATCCAATGCAGGAACCTCATAAAATATTAAGAATAAGACTTCTGTCTTAGGGTTTTACTGCTATGACCAGACACCATGACCAAGCCAAGTCTTACAAAGGACAACATTTAATTGGGGCTGGCTTACAGGTTCAGCAGTTGTATTAGTCAGGGTTCTCTAGTGTCACAGAACTTATGGTAGTCTCTATGTAGTAAAGGAATTTATTGATGACTTACAGTCTGTAGTCCAACTCTCAACAATGGTCAGCAGCAGCTGTGAATGGAAGTCCAAGGATCTAGCAGTTGCTCAGTCCCACAAGGCAAGCAGGCGAAGCAGAGAGAGAGAGACTTCCTTCTTCCAATGTCCTTATATAGGTCTCCAGCAAAAGGTGTGGCCCAGATCAAAGGTGTGTGCCACCACACCTTTAATCCCAGATGACTTTGAACTCATAGATCTTCCTATCTTAATCTTCTGGGATTCATAGCCACTATGCCTCAAGATCTCCATGCCAAGATTCAGGTCGGAAACTTGTATCTCTCAGCCTCCAGGTTAAGGTCACAGGTGAGCCTTCTAATTCTGGATTGTAGTTCATTTCAGATATAGTCAAGTGGACAGCCAGGAATAGCCACTACAGCAGTTCAGTCCATTATTGTCAAGGTGAGAGCATGGCAGCATCTAGACAGTCATGGTACAGGAGATGCTGACAGTTCTACATCTTCATCTGAAGGCTGCCAGCAGAGTACTGACTTCCAGGCAGCTAGGAGGAGAGTTTTAAAGCCCACACCCACAATGATACACCTACTCCAACAGGGCCACACCTTTGAATAGTGCCCCTCCCTGAGCCAACCATACAAACCATTACACCTTCCTTAAATAAAACGAAAGGAAGAATATGAAGGTACTGAATTATGTGATTAGTAGAGTATGCTAATTTCATAGTTGATGAATGACCATAAACAGAAGGCCTTTAACTGACATACACTTTATACAGTTCTCAGTGACAGAAGCCCAAAACCAAGTTGTCATCAGAAACTTGCTCTTTCTAAAGTCCCTGGCACAAGCCCTTTCTGGCCTCTTCTAGCTTCTGGTGTTCTGTAAAGTCTTAGTCTCGGTCACTCTGGCTTATAGCTCCATAAGTTGTTTCTGCCTCTTCCTACACATGGCCATGTTTCTGTATGCCTTTGCCTATATGTCTAAATCACCATCTTCTTGGGATGATGTTTTTTCTATTAAAGCCCACTTCAATCAAGTATGGTCTCATCCTAACTTAATTTTATGCAAATACCCTAGTTTTAAATAGAATAGTTTTCACAGGTTCCAAATAGGCAAGAGTTTTTGGAGGATACTTTCCAATGTAGTAAATATTTCCTTCAGAGTCATGGAGCCCGGGGCAGACTATGCTGCAAGGTACTATGTATGAATATTCCTTAAAATGGAGATGACTGTTTTCTTCCTGGGCATTTGTTAGAAAAAATACTAAAAAGAAAAGTAGTCTGAGGTAAAAAGCTACATTAAGAAAAACAGAGTGAAAAGTTATGAGGAGATAAATATAGGCTCAGAAATAGATAAACAAAGATTCTTATATGTTATAAAGTCTAAATATACTTTTAGTCAACATTGAGTGACAGGAGGTAAGGTCACCGGGTCCAGTGATGTTTGTCTGGCTGTAAGGAGTCAGGCACCTGTCCCACTGAGGCAAGAGGATGGACTGCAGTTTGCAGTCCAAGAAGCTGAAGACTGCTGTCAGTCCTACGATCTTCCAAATGTTACTAGCTGCAGTGTTTTGTCTGACTTTCTTTGTAGATGTAAGTTGTGTATTTCTCAAAAACACTCTTTTCTTTCTATCACAAAGCAAATCCTAAAAGAGTTACTTATGATTAGAATTGACTATAACCCACATGTTGGAATCCAAATTGTGCTGAACAATTTTTCTTAAAGAAAATCATCATTTTAGACACATTAGAGAACCTAGAGTCTTGAAATCTGTAATTTCATACTGTTTCTATGTAAACACACTTTTAAAACACTTTTAAAAATACAAGTACTTACATGGCTGTATTCCAGCTCAAATTAAAATCTGTATGTCCGTGATGCTGTGTGTATTTCAAAGATTTGGAAATGTTAATACTCAGTTTTCTTAACATCGTTGAGACTGAATCTAATGTTATCCTTTGTAAGAATCTTCATGAGAGGAAGGAGAATACAAGTTTCCTGGTAATGGCATGGCTGTGTTTCTATGGGCTCTGATTTAATTATTTGATTTTACATAAGCAATGATGAACTTGTCCATGAAAACTAAATATGTTCATGTTATACTTTTATATGGAAATTCTTTTTTTAGATTTTCATCTTACAGATTTGAGTAAAATCTGATTTTTTTGGGCTGGCGAAATGGTTCAGCGGGTAAGAGCACTGACTGCTCTTCTGAAGGTCCTGAGTTCAGATCCCAGCAACCACAGGGTGGCTCACAACCACCCATAATGAGATCGGATGCCCTCTTCTGGTGCGTCTGAAGACAGCTACAGTGAATTACACCAGAACGAGTGGGGCAGGTAGAGTCCTGAGTCCAATTCCCAGCAGCCACACACATGATGGCTCACAGCCATCCGTACAGCTACAGTGTACGCATACACATAAAATAAATAAATAAATCTTTTTTTAAAAAAATCTGATTTTTCATCTTACTCTTTTTTAAATGAGTAGAACTTGACATCACACTGTCTTCTAACCACTTATGTTTATAAATAGCTCTCAGCCTTGGTCAAAGAAGTCTCATTTTTTTTTGCAGTGGGAAGCAGTTAAGGCAGAGTCTCATAACTGGTCACAGTGCTGAGAACAAATGCCTGTCGAGAACGTAGCCTTAAATGGGATTCTTATATCAACCCCTTGTAAGCTCAAGGAACAGTGGTGAAGGAGAACAGAAAGAAATGTAAGAGTGGGAAAGTGAGGAGAAATGCTATGAAACTCTGTCTTCTAGATATGATGGCACCATTGCCCTCATGAGCTTACTGCAGCTGTGATCACTAGTACAAAACCTGCATAAGATTGGACCTGCTACCATTCTGTCCCCGATGAAGCTTGAGTTTCATGAGGCTCCACCCCTTTCTTAGGAGCTATTGACAGTTAATGGCTACTGGAAGAAAGGGACTAATTTTCTTCAGTCCTGTATTCACTGATAAGTTGACCATGCTCCAGGAAAAATCTCACACCCATGGTCATGCAAGCAAGTATAACCAAACTTAGAGGGTCATTTAGAAAAATTCACAAAAGCAGTGGGGAATGTGTTGGGAAGAAGTGTTTTGAGTGTGTGAGAGAGGAACAAGAGATGGTAATAGGGGGTGAGCATGCTCAAAATACATTATAAATATGCACGAAAGTGTCTGAGAATAAATAAATATTTTAAGGACTGGTAACAGCTACACAAATGTGATGACCTAAGTTTGCTTCCCAGGACTCACATTAAAAAAAAAAAACCTAGATGTTGGAGTTGGAGAGATGGCTTAGAGGTTAAAAAGCACTGGCTTCTCTTCCAAAGGAAACTGGTTCAATTCTCAGTACCTACATTGCAGCAAGCAACTGTTTATAACTCCAGTTCCAGGGGATCTGACACCCTCACATAGACATATATGCAGGCAAAAATACCACTGCACGTAAAAAATTAAAAAGGAATCATCAAAAAAAAAAAAAAATAAAACCTAATGTGGTGGACTACGTACATAATACGTATGTACTTACATACATATGTCCACTGCAGTTGACTCAAAAACAAAGTAGAAAGAGAGACCTAATTTTGAAATCCCTCTGACCTCCACATGTGCACCACTGCACACACTCAGGAAAATAAATAAATAAATAAATAAATAAATAAATAAATAAATGTTTTGAAATACTGATTTTAAAAAGTAGAATTCAATAAACACTACATTTACAATGAGAGAATGGACTGCTTTAACACTGTTAGCTTTACATTTTAACACGGTTTTAATATACTAAGATGTATTTCTTGTGATAAAATGGAGCTTACATTTCATGAGAATGGGATTCATAAGCGTTAATGTTGAGATTTGTGATGGATTGTGGAGGTCACCATCTGTGCCATTTTTCAGGCTGGCAAGTGGTTGTGCAAAGCAGTGCAGTGGGTTACCCTGAGCCAAGAATAACTATGCTGTACATTCCAACCTCCAGACTCTTTCCCAGGCAGTTTACATGTATTTTTACATACTGACTCACTTCTTAATTCTCAGAATCCAGTTACTACTGTTCCATTGCTGTGAAAAGACATCACGATCAAGGCAATGTATAGGAGGAAGCATTTAATTGGGGACTTGAGTACTTTTTCAGAGGATAAGTCTATTACCATCATGGCAAAAACATGGCAGTACGCAGACAGGCATGGAAACAGAGCAGGATCTGAGCGCTTACATCTGATCCACAAATAGGAGGTAGAGAGAGACTGAAACCTCAAAGTCTAATCATAGAGACTCTCCACAACAGGCTCACACCTCCTAATCCTTCCTAAAATAGTTCCACCTACTAGAGACCAGGCTTTCGAACACATGAGCCTATGGGGCCACTCTCATTCAAACCACCACAATCAACATTTAACAAACAAAATCCCAGACATGAGGAAATCAGGCAGGCTACGATGTTAAAATTCCAAATAAAGGGACTCTGATGAGTTCTCACAGCATTTGCTCATCTGAAAAAAAAAATTGTGTTTGGCTTGCATTACTTTTTTAAAGAAAAAGTTATGGAACTAGACTAGTAGGTTCCTGGTGTTGTTTTTCTCTTTCAGCACCTTGAAGAGCCTTTCCACTGTGCACTGGCCTGCATAATTCCTGATAAGAAATCATCTGTCACCTTAGTCTTCTTCCAGGTAAAGACTGTGCTTGGGCTTAAAACTTTTATCATTAAGTTTCAGGAGTTTAGCTATGTCTTATCTTACAGACATTTCAGTTTTAAATTCTGCTTAAAATAATTTTGATTATTAAATCTATAGGTTTATAGGTTATATTGAAATTATTTTAGCTATTATTTCTTCAAATGTATATGTGTATAAAATTTAGGTTTTTCCTTCTGGAATTAAAGTTATGTATATTAGATTGTTTTGAAATGTCACAGAAGTTCTATTTTTCTGCAGCTCTTTTTCCTCTGTGTACCTTTGGAGTTGTTACCAGATGATTTCAATTTTATTTTCGATGATTTTTCTTGTATGGTGTCTTATTTATTGTTACTATCTCAGATAGCCTATATTTCAAATATTACATTTTACTCTCTATAAAAATTTCTATTTGGATTTTTTATATTACAGAATTTCTTTCCCTAATCCCCATATTTTCCTTTACATCTTTGATCCTGCCTATAATACCTAAAATAACTACTTTTAAGATCATTTTTGTTATTTCTATCATTACTAAATATTTGTTCTTCTTGTTATGTGTTACAATTTCTCACTTTTTTTGCATGTCTAATACCTTTTGACTGGACACCTCACCTATGAATTTTACTTGTGTGTAGTTAATATTCTTATTGGTCACTCTATTGTGTTGAATTTCTTTAAAGAGTGCTGGAGTTGTTCTGTTGTGTATTTAAATAATTTGTACATCAATTATATTCTTTTTTAAAAAGATTTATTTATTATTATATGTAAGTACACTGCAGCTGTCCTCAGACACACCAGGAGAGGGCATCAGATCTCATTCTGGATGGTTGTGTGCCACCCATGTGGTTGCTGGGATTTGAACTCATGACCTCTGGAAGAGCAGTTGGTGCTCTTAACCACTGAGCCATCTCACCAGCCCCAATTATATTCTTTTAAGGCTTGCATTTAAGCTTTGTTATTTTAAAATTGCTGAGGGTACTGATCTGAGTTCCCTTTTGTGTGTGATGTCTGAACATTATTATTTTGCATACTTTGCCTAGTTTTCTACTTGTTCACAGTGGTAAAACAATGCTCATGGCAGATAGTCTATGTAGGTTTTTGGTTAAACAACTATCAGAAAATGGATGGATTATTAGCAATAGAGATTTATTTTTCTTAGTGATAGAGTCCACAGCCAAGGAGCAGACAGACATGTTTCTTTGTGTGGCTCACCTTTCCAGTTACATATGTTATTTCTCATCATATGTTCAGATTGTAAAAATGGCAAGACAGCTCTCAATTCCCCAGTAAAAGACAGTAATCCCTTTCATGAGGACTGTATCCACTTGACCTTTTTTTTTCTAATCCAAAGGCCTGTTCTCTAATACTGTCATACTGGTGATTAGATTCAGGTTGCGATTTGGATGAGAGGGGATCAGTTACTCAAACTGTTGCAGGAGGAAATATTCATAGATAGAAACAGGTCTATTTTTATTGTTGTTTTTTTCCTTTTTTTTGTATTTTCAAGACAGGGTTTCTCTGTATAGTCCCTGGCTGTCCTGGAACTCACTCTGTAGACTAGGCTAGCCTCAAACTCAGAAATCCGCCTGCCTCTGCCTCCCAAGTGCTTGGATTAAAGGCGTGCATGCGCCACCACCTCCTGGCTTTTATTGTTGATTTTTAAAAATGATT
Organism: Montemys delectorum; assembly: GCA_019843815.1. Classification (NCBI taxonomy): domain Eukaryota; kingdom Metazoa; phylum Chordata; class Mammalia; order Rodentia; family Muridae; genus Montemys; species Montemys delectorum. The sequence continues at coordinate 26,083 of JADRCD010235314.1, forward strand.
TTTAGTCATAAAACATCATCAATACTGTTTTTCTAAAATAATAAGGTTATTGTCAAGAGTTTGAATAAACTTACATTTCTTCTTGAGCTAGCCATATACTTCCAATATGAGGATCCATGGGATATGTTCATGCTATAATATGACTTACTGACCTGCATTTTGTCTAAGGCACATACCTGTTATATAGTGAAGGCTAGCCTCCTTATGTAACTGAGGCTGACCTCAAACTTGCATCAATCCTCCTGCCTCAGACTCCCAAATGTTGGGATTACAAACATATATGGCCATATCCAGCCACAAATTCCTGACCTCACTTAGTTAATTGAGATTTATCCCATGTACAACCCTGAAGATTGCACAAGTCTAATCCATTACCTTCACAAAATATGTCTCCAACTCCAACTCCTGTTTTACTCTATCCTAAAGCTTTGTGTGGTCATTTCAACTCAGCAGCAAGAGAGGAAATGAAGAAGTCATATTCAAATTAGTCTTTGCTGGTTGCAATTACTTATCTTGCCTTTGCAAATTGTACAAAAGTGTTAACGCATTGCTAAGGCTCTGCTAGGGTTTTGGAAAAGGCTTACCCAAAGGACGCTTGGTCACTTGGGCTTCATTTGTTATGTAATTATATATATATAACAGTTACATATATATATATATATATATAGTTATATATAATATAATTCATTTGTTATATAATTGTTATATATATTGTTAATAATGCCTTATTCTACCCCCAACTTTGTCATCTGTGTCTTTAAAGATTAGTTTATTTCACATATAGACCCAGAATTTGGGATTCTTTTCTTTTTTTTCACAGCTATAGTCTTAGGCTGGAAAGTCTATTTATTAAGTACTGAAAATAAGAGTCCGAAGACATTCTTTCTGAGGCTCTTCTAGACATCTGATGCTGACAGGAAGCAGCACATTGCTCAGCTACTTACTGAGTTTTCTCATCCTTCTGAAAAAATTAAAGTTAGTAAGGGTTTGGTTAGGTGAAGAAAAAAACAATCTCTCTTATAACCTACAAAACAAAAAGAAGTTAGGCAAAATTCTCGATTAACACCCATAACGTGCTCGGTTTTACTTTTTTTCTTCATAATTTTTTTTTATTCACATTACATCTCAGTACAGCCCCCCTCCTCTCCATTCAGTACTGCCATTATAATCCCTCCTCCATTACCCCTTCCCATTTTCCTCAGAGAAGGGGAACCCCCCCCCAGGATACTACATTATCCTGAGACATCTAGTCCCAGAAGGGCTAAGCACCTCCTCTCCCACTGAGGCCAAACCAGGCAGTCCAGGTAGGGGAAGGGGATCCAATGGTGGGCAACAGAGTCAGAGACAGCCCCTACTCCACATGAAAGGACCCACATGAAGACCAAGCTGCACATCTGCTACAAAAGAAGACGGAGGCTAGCTCCAGCTCCTGCATGCTCTTTGGTTGATGTTCTCTGTGAGCCCCCATGGGCTTAGATTAGTTGACTCTGTAGGTCTTCTTCTGGTGTCCTTGTCCCTCTGGCTTACCCAGTTCCACCTCCCACCCTTCCATAAGACTCCCTGAGTTCTCCCTGATGTTTGGCGGTGAGCCTCCGCATCTGTTTCCACCCTTTGCTGGATGAAGCATGTCTGGAGACAGTTATGCTAGGTTCCTGTCTGCAAGTATACCAGAGTATCATTAATAGTGTCAGGGGTTGCCTCGCTCCCATGGGATGGGTCTTAAGTTGGGGCAGTCATTATTTGGCTGTTCCTTCAGTCTCTGTTCCATCTTTATCCTTGCGTATCTTGTAAGCAGGACAAATTTTAGGTTGAAGGTTTTATAGGTGGACTGATGTCGACCTCCTTCCTTTGGAAGTCCTGCCTGGCTACAAGAGGTGGCCATTATATATCCTTCTCTGGGAGGCATCTCAGCTAGGCTCATCCTCCCTTGACTCCCTGTATCTTCCTCTGTCCCAGGCCTCTAGCTACTTCCAGAGATGCCACCCCCTTCCTTATTCCCATTCTCTCTCTCCCTCTCTCCACCTTCTCCTTCCAACACTGGATCTCTATCTCTACCCCCCTCCTTAATCCCTCTTTCACTCAATTTCCTCTCTCCACCTCTGATCACTATTTTGTTTCCTCTTCTGAGTGAGAACCACACCCCCTCCCTTGGGCCCTCCTTATTACCTAGTTTCTTTGGGTCTGGGGATTGTAGCATGTTGATTTTATTTTTGTACCTAGTGAGTGGCATAGCCTTTGTTTATTGTGTCAACCATGCCTGACTCTATTCCTTAGGAATAATAAAATAACTTAGTTCATGGCAATGTGCTTTCCCTGAAGTAATTATGCTTTTATTAGGTTTTATAGCAGGTATTTGATTTCTAACAACTTTGCTATCAAACACTAATAATTTTCTTTTATAGAAAATGATTATAAAGAAACCATTTTCATGAACTGCTGTGTTTTAACAATAACTTTATCTTCATGATGACAGCCCCTATTTTACAGGAGATAATCCGAGGCCCCAACCAGAACAACAACAAAAAAACCCTCTTTCCTACACTGACTTCAGCACTCAGGCTATGGTAATGTCTGGGCACTATTAGGATGTTTAAAAATCTTTTTCCTGGCTTGTATGTTTATTCCTGCTCTGAATTGTTTGAGAGAATACATTTATATACAAATGTGTGTTTTAGGATGTTAGGTAACCACAGTGGATTGACTGACATGAGTAATCGTCTCAGAAAGTGAGTCACAAGAGATAATAGATCCCCGGGCGGTGGTGGCACACACCTTTAATCCCAGCACTTGGGAGGCAGAGGCAGGCGGATTTCTGAGTTCGAGGCCAGCCTGGTCTACAGAGTGAGTTCCAGGATAGCCAAGGCTATGCAGAGAAACCCTGTCTCAAAAAAACCAAAGAGAAAGAGAGAGAGAGAGAGAGAGAGAGAGAGAGAGAGAGAGAATACATCTTTCCAAACTGTAAGATTTGCATCAGCGAATTGTTTGAGAGAATAAAGAGCAATGAGTGACTTTACATATGGAAGAGCTCTCTATTACCTCACGTAAGAACTCTTAATCTTAAACTGGACTTTAAGTTGAGTGGGTTGAAGGGACAGTACCTACGTGCAGCAAACCCAGACAAGACAGAAATCTAATGGATAGAGCAAAGTGGGCTTGTGGGAATCATCTAACCTAGTCCATAACATTTACCCATAATGTATTCTTTTTGGGAATGTCTTGTTAATGAAAAGATACAAGGATAAATTTATTCATAACTTTTTCTTTAAAGGTTTTCTGAGCAACTAACTCTAGTCAGAAAGATCACATTTAAGATTTAACTCCCCCTCCTCCTAACTATATACCCCAGAATCTTGTTTAATTATGTTTCATCTGTGTCTTTTGTATGTGTTGTGGATATAACCAGGAGATCTCCACCAGTATGGTCATTCCCACCATCTCGGGAATCATATTACCATCATAATATGAAATTAATGGAGCCAGAGCTATCTTTTTCCTGCTACAAGTTTTGTATTTTGTTGCTCCATAAATATCCAGTGACAATTACTGGGCTCCAGTTCTTCTATCTGTTGGGAAGTAGTAGTGTCCTGCCTCACTGCCTGAATATTCTCCACATTTCAGGGGTTAAAGATGGAATATTCGTCAGAACTGAGTTTCTGTGCTGTGTATCATGGCTCAAGCAGATAGTCCTTGAACTCAGGTGGCTGAGGTGGGAAATTTTCACGAATCCAAGGCCAGCCTGCGTTACAGAATAAAATTGTATTATTAAAACCAAAAACAGAACCCTCCCAAAGATCAAAAAGAAAATGTCTGAAGTGTATTCACAAGTACTTAGTGAGAATGACAGCAAGCAGGACCAGGCTGCAAATCAAAGATAAGAAAACTTGGGGACCAGGAGAGTAATTGACCATGTTGTTAGTATTTTAATATTGTGTTGTCATATTGGTATGACAAAACACCTGTGAGAAGCTATGTAAGAGAGAAAAGCCTTCTTTAGGCTCCTATTTTCAAAAGTTTCAGACCATTGTTGGCCGGCTCCACGACCCCATGCCTGTGGCACAGCAGAAACATCATAGTAATAAGGCACTATGGTGGGAGACAGCTTGCTTCACATACACTGAGAGCTAGAGAGAAAAGGGGCAAGTGACAAAGTGTCTTTCAAGACACACATAGTGACATAATTCCTCCAACTAGGTCCTTCCTCTTAGTAACACCATCAGATTAAGAAGCCATCGTTGTTAGGAACCTAGCATAACTGTCCTCTGAGAGGTTCCACCCAGCAGTCAATCAAAGAGATGCAAAGATACAACCAACCATTACATGGAGCTGGGGGAGTCTTATGGAAGAGTTAGGAGAAGGTCTGAGGGCC
>JADRCD010235315.1:0-23338 GCA_019843815.1 Montemys delectorum
GGCTTGAATGTGATTCGAATTTATAAAACTGTATTCTTTTTTAAGTTTATTTATTTATATCTATGTACATTGGAGTTTTACCTGCATGTATGTGTGTATGAGGGTGTCAGAGCCCCTGGAAGAGGAGTGATAGTTGTGAGTTGTGCCATGTGGGTGCTGGAAAATGAACCCGGGTCCTCTGGAAGAACAGCCAGTGCTCTTAACCTGCTGAGCCATCTCTTTTTTAAAAGACTTATTTATTTGCATGGATACCTTGCCTGCATGTAGGGCTGTGCACCACATTTGTGCCTGGTGCCCTCAGAGGCCAGAAGAAGCCTTGGATCCCTTGGAACCGGAGTCCCAGATATTTGTAAGCTGCCAGTTAGGTGCTGAGAATTGAACTTAGGTCCTCTGCGTGAGCAACCAGTGCTCTTAACCACTGAATCCAAAAACTGTCTTTATAAAGGGTTTTTGAAAATGTTTATGAGAGGAGTGAGTTAAAAATAAAATAGTCGTTTAATTTTGTGTGTGTGAACTGTAGGGAACAATAATTTTAAAGTTACCTTCTCGGTTTTATCCTAAAACAGTTATTTGTTTAGACTTTACCTCTTTATGAATTACATACCAACATCTTCACAGTGTTCCTGGACAGTTTGGCTCTATGTGGTGGACTGGACAAAGTCCCAATCAAAGACCCACACAAGTGGGTTTTATTGTCTGCAGCAACCCTCCTGAAAGTCTCAATAATCTTTAAAGATTCATTTTGCTTTATTATTCTTAATTATGTGTATGTATGTGCATCTGCATGTTGGTATATGTATGGGATGCCAGGTGCCTGTGGAAGCCAGGAGGCATCAGATCCCATGGAGCTGGAATTACATAAGGTCCTTTGGAAGAGCAGCAAGTGCTGAGCCCCAAAGATTCTTAATAATTTGATTCCGTGCTTTGTTTGTGAAGTCGGTGGGAGAGTGAAGTTTGTGGATCAACTTACAGTCTCTGCTCACATGATACTCTCTTTCCCACTCCCTCTAGATCTGTACAGAATGGTTCCTTTGCCACCCTGGGCCTTGCCTGACCTAACCCTACATTTCCAAGGCTATTTCTGCCACCCTACATACCCTGGCAGAGCCCCAGTATAGGTGTAGGTTGGGGGAAAACAAGGCATCTATACTAAACAAAGTGAAGGCCACTATGTCTTCAGTTGCACGTGTCATAGTATATGAGCTGGTATCCATCCAAAGGCCAAGCCAGTGAAGAGGAATCCCCTTACCCCTGATCAGTGTATTTGGAGCCTTATAGGGTGAAGCTTGCAGGATCCTAGAAGGTTGTATTCTCCCAAGTATTGGGGTAGCAGGCCATGGAACAAGGACCTGCCTGCCCTGACATTTCCTAGAGGATGATGCCTCAGTCCAGAACCTGGAGCCTGAGCTGGATCAGCAGCTCATGATTTGGTGACAAGTTCCTGAGGAGGAGGGCCAGGGAATCCAAATATATATATATGGGCAAGTTCTGGATCAGAAAGTCGTGTGCAATCTATGTCCTATGCCCAAGCAAGCTTATTAAGAAACACGGCATCTTACATACTGTTTGCAGGGAGAGAGTGGGACGGAGAAAGCTGATTAAGCAAAGTTGTCAAAGAGAATGCAGGATGCCTCAGACCCAGTGCCCTAGGGCTGACTGGTAACCAAAGGCCAAGGGTAAGCGACAAGTTCCCAGAAACCACAGATTGTCTCTGTTGAAGGCTTGGCTCCAGCCCCAGACTGGACCTTGTCAAGTCTGCTCCTGGGCAAAGGCACAGAACTAATACTTCCTTTTTCCTTTTGCGAGGACCTTGGAGAAATCCGGGGATTGGCCTGGCTCCCAACAGACACCAGAGTTAAACGGACAGCAGCCAGCCCTAAGCAGAGGCATGCGCCTCCTACGTCACGGGATAGAGTCCCAGGTTCCACAATGAGACCTTGCCCACATCCTGTCCAGGAAGTGTTTCCTCAGCTAGTCACATGAGGCACCAGTGCTTTCCTCTGAACCTCCCTGAGCCTAGCCTGTGGGTGTGGTCTGAGCAGTTGGATACAACATCTGGCACTGTGTCACCAGATAAGAGAGGTGTGATTTCAGTGAGTCTACATAGGAGTTGAAATTCTGAAATGTTTTTAAAGTGATATTTTAAAATACAAATGGTGAAAGTCATACTAATTACTTAACCATTTAAAATCAGCAACAGGGCTTTGCTATAGAGCCCTGACTGGCTGAGAACTTACTGCACAAAACAGGCTAGTCTTTGACTTTAATAGTCTTCCTGCCCCAGGCTCCCAGGTATACCACCACAACTGGCTACAATTATTTAACATTTGACAAATTCCGTTGCCATATAATGAGGCTAAATAGTAAGTAAAGAACGTTAAAAATTGAGAGAAACACCAGAAGGGGATAGTTTTATATAGTAATATCACAGTCATTCTCTCTCTCTCTCTCTCTCTCTCTCTCTCTCTCTGTCTGTCTGTCTGTCTGTCTGTCTTTCTAACTGGCTGTACATTTTTATTTTGCTATGGGCTCCAAAATTTATCTACCTGATTCTTTCCTGAGATTAAAAAAAAAACTGTAATGATCATTGTCTTCTGTGAAACGAAGCTTCTTTGAGGATGGGTGGAAGCTCCTTGTCTGTTGGAGGGAAAAAAGGGATTTGAGGGTCAACCTAGAATTCCACTGGCTTAGAAGACTGACAGCCGTCTATTCTTCTTTAGAATCCATGACCTCACCAGCCAGCCTTACAGCATCAGGCATGAATTCTCTTGTTGAAAAGGTCCTATGTCCACTTATATGACTGCCAGGTGCCCCTACCATGCAAGTGTCATTATTGGACCCTAGGAGATGTCTTCCCAGATTGCTTACTGTTGCAGGTCATAGGCTTTACTGTTGACTGCTTGTCTTCCTTGGCAGTCCGCTCAGCACCCACAGATACTCCTAGAGCTAAGTCCTCAGTGAAGTTGTCAGGGTCAGTTCCACCCTGATTCCTCCAAAGTGTATGGTGTCTTCAACAGTAATCTCCAACTTCTGGGAGGCAACCAATGGCTACAGTCTTATTGGAGTTTTTGTGGCTCTTGGGGGAACATTATCACCGAAAGTGGCATAACTTTACTCAAACTATATGCCTATATGTATATACATATATATATATAAATTATATATATTTCTATATAATTATAAAATAGCACTATTGCCTATGGGTCTTTTTAAACAAGCTTAATGTCCTTTGTCCCTCTCCCGTGTTGCCCTTCCTACCCCATTCTCAGTGATATTCTCACACAGTTTCCCTATACCCCCATAGCACCTGTGTCCCACTATTCCCTCCTTTAGAGTTAGTCCCCCACCTCCTATGACCCATTTTTACTTTCCTGGAAACCATTGCAGCAATCCGCAACTGGTCAAAGACAGAGAACAACAGATGGATGCCCAACACCAACCGATGCATCGATAGCTCCAGCTCTCCACCTAAGGCTCAGGGAACAGCGGGGGTGAAAAGCTTGTAAGAGCTAGAAGACAGGGACATATGTTGGGAAATAATGTCTTCTATATAGGACAGGGGAGCTGCATCCATGAAACTTCAGACATATGATTACTTAAATAAGATTTGCACAATGATAAAACCAGTTGACATTCTAATGGGAATGAGGGTTCCCAAGCTCTGCCCCTGAATGAAGAGCTATCGACAATTGTCTTTTTTCTTTTTCTTTTCCTTTTCACTTTATTCGTCTCTCCTCTCCTGACCGCAGCCTCCCCTCCTACCAGCACCCTCTCATACCTACCCTCTTCCCCCAGATCCACTGCTCTTCTGTTTCCCTTCAGAAAAGAGCAGGCCTCCTGGTGACATCAACAGATTTTGGCATATAAGATACAATAAGACTAGGCACAAACCCTCATTTCAAGGCTAAACAAGGCAATCCAATAGGAGGAAAGGGGCCCATAATCAGGCAAAAGAGTCAGAGACACCCCCACTCCCACTGTTAGGAGCCCAACAAGAATCCCAAGCTAAATAACCACAGCATGTATGCAGAGGGCCAAGCACAGACCTATGCAGACTGTGATGGCTGCTTAGTCTGCATGAGGGAGCCCCTATGAGCCCTGCTTAGTTAATGCAGTAGGCATGTTCTCATGGTGTTCTCCCCTCTGGCTCCTACAACCCTTCCTCCCCTCCTCTTCAGAGGGGTTCCTTGAGCTCTGGCTAATGTTTGGGGGTGGGTCTCAGTATCTGCTCCCATAAGCAGCTGGAGGAAGCCTCTCTGACTGAGCCAAGCTCCAACCTATGAGTATGGCAGAAGATTATTTCAGGGAAGAGGGAAAGATGGCTCAGCAGGTGAAATCTGCTACCAAGCTGCTTCACTCACTTGATGCCCCAGAACCCACCTAGTGGAGGTAAGAGTCACCGCTACATGAAATTATGAACTGCTGCTGAGAGAGAGGGAATAAGTCTTTCACAGGGTTTAGCCCTGGAGATAGTATCCATTCCCAGGGCTTCCCTCTAAACACATACACATACAAGCAATAGTAAATGGGCTAAGACTGTGTGTGTGTATCACACACGCACATGCATGCCCACATACACACATATTATATAAAATGATAATATGTAACAATAATAATGAAAGCCATGAATTTGAGAGTAAGTGGAGGAAATAATGACGAATTGTAGGAAATGTAATTTAAGAAGTTTAAATTAAGAAAGATAGTTTGGGTCCTTGTGTGAGTGTGTCTGAGTCTGAAGAAATGGGGAGTGTTAAGAAGCTGATAAAGGGCCGGGCCATGGGGGCGCACTCCTTTAATCCCAGCACTTGGGAGGCAGAGGGGGATTTCCGAGTTCGAGGCCAGCCTGGTCTACAGAGTGAGTTCCAGGACACCCAGGGCTACACAGAGAAACCCTGTCTCGAAAAACCAAAGAGAAAGAGAGAGAGAGAGAGAGAGAGAGAGAGAGAGAGAGAGAGAGAGAGAGAGAGAGAGAGAGAGGGAGAGAGGAGAGATCAATATTTTATGCATTGACATATTTTGCAAGATCTTGATGAAGAAAAGTACTCATGCAGAATGCAAATTTACAACAAATAATTAGGGGCAAGTTGCTGTGATTTTTGGCTTTTTTTGCACGAGTTTGCAAAGATGAGGTTTTGAAAGAATGCCTTTCACCCGACAGTAGACCTGTGGGCTATGGGCAAAGGACTGTGTCCGATCAGCTGAGATGAGGTGTGGGAGGAAGAGGTGAGTCAGGAGGGACAGGAAAGGGAAGAGAAAGACACAGGGACTGACAAATGATGACAGTCCATCTTCATCCCATGCCAGGAAGATGTTGGTCACCTCACCTCTTGGTGATAAATACATGCATCATCATCTTCAAGCACAGCAGAAGGAATGTTTGACAGCCATGGCGGTGCCTCAAACTGCCTGCACTGCGATGTTAAACAACGTACTGCCAGAGAAGAGAGTCATTCAAGATGAACATGCAGCTAATTAGCACTTCAAGAAAATCGAAGTCTCTCGGTACCAATTTCTCATTAAGATGATTCATGAAAATTTTTGATTACATTCCTGGTATTTTTTTTTTTAAAAAAAATGGATTTGGTTTTTACCTTTCAGCTAAACGAATGAGTCAGTATATCATTTAGACGGGTGTAAGCTTGCATAATTATGAAGTTAAATGATCCTGGGAGAGAACAGAGAATGTAGGGCAAGTCTCAAATCCAACACATGTAACTGTTTCAGAGGAGGGGAATTAGAGCACACACACTCAGGTCTGCCTGTGACCCACCCATCTCAAAGAGCATGGTAAGCAAGTCTGGGCTTTCATATGTCATTAGCTACCTCAGTGGGGTTGGGATCCAATTCAGTGATGATATAAGTACCTACCTAGCATGCCTAAGGCCTGGGATTTGATTTCCAGCACCAAAAGAGTAAAGACCCAATTTAAGATTAGGAGTCGCCTTTGTAGCCCAAAGCCTGAGTGAGGTTCCAGCTCCAGTAACACAGAGAATGGATCACCCCAGTATGAAGCATGGTACTCACAGTTTACAGCATTTTCACATGTGAGGTGATAGTAGTATACTGGCTGGTTTTATGTGTTTAACTTGACACAAGCTGGAGTTATCACAGAGAAAGGAGCCTCCCTTGAGGAAATGCCTCCATGAGATCCAGCTGTAAGGCATTTTTCCAATTAGTGATCAAGGGTGGAAGGGCCCATTGTGGGTGGTGCCATCCCTGGGCTAGTAGTCCTGGGTTCTATAAGAAAGCTAGCTGAGCAAGCCAGGGGAGTAAGCCAGTAAGTAACATCCCTCCATGGCCTCTGCATCAGCTCCTGCCTCCAAGTTCCTGCCCTGTGTGAGTTCCTGTCCTGGCTTCCAGTGGTGATGAACAGCAATGTGGAAGTGTAAGCTGGATAAACTCTTTTCTCCCAACTTGCTTCTTGGTCATGATGTTTTGTGCAGGACTACAAACCCTGACTAAGACAGGTAGCAACAGTGTCCAAAGATGCTGTGAGAACTGAACAGGAAATTCTCACCAAACAGCAACTGTAGCACAGGGTAAACAGTTAATAAATGTTAGTTACTATTCTGTAATGAGACTGTTCATGCAAAATCAACTTATTTAAAACCAGTGCTAACTTGACCTTGAGAATGGCAAAAAGCAAACACATCATGAGTCATTACCGATACAAAGCAGTACTCATGGGCACTGAAGAGAAGGAATGGAGAGAAAACACCAGTACTGTCACTGGGTAAACATTGCTGTGACACTGTTCTGTCACGGAAAGGTGACAAATTTAATGGACATTGCCACTTTTCTGTATCGGAGTTCCATGGATTTTAAGCACCAAGTTTGTTGAATATTTTATGCTGTGCTTGTAAGAATATATAGTTCACGCATGCAGGAGTATTTCTATTTCTGTCTACTAGTTTTCTAAAAACAGGATCAAAGAGGGCCTATGGGGGTAAAGCAGAAAGGAAGAAAAAGAAAGTGAGCTGTCTCCTGTCAGCATTTTTTGCTGGAATCCTGAAGATTGCAAATTATACATTTACAAAATTTGCATTTTCCCACACTTAGTTTGAAAAAAAAAGGAATTAAGTCAAAGCTAAAATGAATTCCTTTTATTGCATTAAATCAATTTTATTGCTCAAAGCTAATTTAAAATAAAGTTCAATCAATGAAAAATCTGCATATATATTACTTAAATATATTTTCAATTTGGCTTCTGACCTTTTATTAATACTCCCACATATACTTTTTATGTTTAATCTAAGAGGTTGTCCTTTCATAAGTGGAAATAAAACTTTATTCTTTTTGAAAATCATTATTCAATTCTTTGCATTAGAAAATACCTAGCATTTGGTAGATAACAGATTAACTGCTTTGAAAGAGTAAATGAATCTAATGTAAGAAGGAAGGAAGGAAAGAAAGAAGGAAGGAAAAAAAGAAGGAAGGAGAGAGAGTGGGGAGGAGGGAGGAGGAAATACTATTTTAGTCTGACTTTTAAACTAAACTCCTTGGCACATTTCACAAACTACATCTGTGTTCTAACATTGAAATTATAAATGCAGCTACCACTTTTGAAATTTTCATGATAAAATTTATGTTCAAACTCTAGTGTTCCAGTGTTAAGGAGGCAGGTATTATTTTTCTGTGTAATAAATACTGATAGTAAAGATAGATAGATGGATAAATAGATAGATAGATAGATAGATAGATAGATAGACTGATAGATGATAGAGATATAGATATGATAACTATAAATATATAATAAATTACATAATATTACATGTAGTATACATAAAGGTCTCAATCCATACATTTATATACTCTTACAGGAAACATTTGATACATGTACTATTATCCATATCTTCAGCAATCCTATTGAGGGATAGATTAGTTATTACATTCCTTGTGTTTGAAGTTTAAGGTAGGCAAATAATACGAAAGTCATGTATCAATGAGTATAAAAACCACTACTCATCCCCAAATTTGCCTGATTTCCAAGACAGGCTCTTAATGTTTGTGATATATTCCTTACTCTGGTGCAAGAATTTAGCAAAGTGAATTGGGATGAAGACATGCTCCTAAGAGGTTTTTATTTTCTTTCTTTCTTTTTTCTTTTCTTTTTTTTTTTTTTTTTTTTTTTTGTGAGAAGTTGATCCACCCCAAGCTGTGCCCTGATGATGGAATAGATTTGGCACACAGCTCTGGGAAAGGTAAGGTATTAAGGCAGAAAATTGGTTTGCACGTGGCTACGATGGTAAAGCGCACACTGTGCAAGCATGCGGGGTTGAGTTCAATCCCCAGAACCTTTCTTTATTCAAAAGGCTGGGCTGTAATCCTACCTCAGAGATGGCAATGAGGAAGCTCACTCAGGCTGGCTGCCCACGTGGTCTAACCAAGTCAGTGAGCCCCAGGTTCAGTGAAAGGCTACATCTCGAAATAAGCCGTTAAATAGCAACTAAGGAAGACATCTTAGCCAGCACATGTGTGCCTAGCCTGCACACACACACACACACACACACACACACACACACACACACGTGCGCATGCATACGCATGCATGCTTGGGTTGTGGAATTTCAAAGTATTAGCCTCTCTTGGGATATATACTTTATCATCGAAATGAAGACTCTTCTAACAGTGAAAAGGGACTCTTCAGAGTTGCATCAGGATAACACCACACATGAGAATTACCCAGCATAAACTAGAATATATGGCTACCTTCCTGAGTTCCTCTCTTGCTAATATTTATTTTTCTCCCACTTTTTTCTTTTCTTTCCTTCATTTCCCCAGCTGGCTGTTTTCTAAGTAGCAATCATTCGCTGACTACTTTTGAGTTGGGATGCTTGCTCCAGTGCCTCATATCTGAAACCAGTGCAATTAAGCACCAGGTTCTCTGCTGCAACATCTATTAAAGTTGTAAAAATTACCCCAGAATGCTTTGGAAACAGAGTCCCTCCTAGAATGCCTCATTCAGGAGCAGTTTAGCTTAGCTCATGAGCTTGCACTCACTGCCAGATGAAACTGGCAGCATTTGAAAGACTAATTGCAGTACTGCTTATTCAGCAGGCTGTAGGCTCATATCACGGCTTCTTCCAGGCTCTCGGGATCCATGACTTCTCAGTCTTCTCTGATAGAGAAGAAAGTCACAGTGGCTTTTCCTGGTCCTAAATTACATCAATTCCAGTTTATTCTGATAAACAAGGGTGAGACACTGACTTCTGTGGTCTGAACGGGTCAAATGCCTGTGCTGAAATCCTAGCATCCAAAGTGATGCTTTGGGACATAGAGTCTGTGGAAGATCAGGATGGGATTAGCTTAGAGTCCTGGAGCTCTTATAGGTTAAGGACCTTTTTAAAAGGAAGCCAAAGAATGCTTAATTGTCCCTTCTACCATCAGAGAATATGGCTGAAAGATGCATTCTAGAATTAGAAAGGAGCCAGTACTAGACATCACTTAACCAATGCCTTGGTTTTTGTTCAGATGTTTTTGTTGATTTGTTTGGGGTTTTGTTTCTTTGCTTTATTTTTGAGACAGGGTCTCACTACATGGCTCAGGGTAGCTTCCAATTCTGAGCCTTCCTTCTTTGGCTTCCTGCATGGTACGTTTAGAGTTATATGCTACCATGTGTACTGAGCCTCCATTTCCTGAAGACTGTCAAAGAATTTGTTTGCATACACGCTATCATTTCAACTCTAACGAAATAATCAAAAGAGACCAAGTAGAAGCAAAATTAAACAACACATGTCCTGCTACTTCTTAAAATGACAAGAACTTCTTACCTCTTTATCTTTCCAAATTTTCTGTTATACAGCTATTGGGAATCATCCCACAGCATATAGAACTCTTCTGTTGTTTTTTTTTTAATTGTAATATAAATAATTAAAAATAATACAAAATTTCTAAATCAGAGTTCAGTAGAGATTTGCATATTTTTACATAGCATAAAATGCCTTCAATTTACACATAAGTTGGTTGTGTTATATTAATAATGTAAAAAGCAGAAAAGAGATGACACAGTTATAACTGATAACCGGAGAAGAATGTAATTAAAGCAAATGGAGAACGGACACGTGGGGTAGTTTGGTGGTGGTGATATTTAATATTGATTGTCACGTTGACAGGATCAAGAATTATATGGGAGACCAACATGTAGGCATGTCTATGAGGGGGTTGTCTTGAGGAGGAAAATCACACACTACATGCAACACCATCCCATGGGTCTCTGGCAGAATAAAAAGGAGAAGACAATCTGAGCTCTGCCACTATTATTCTTTGCTTCCTAGCCGTGGGTGGTGTGCTGTAACCAGCCACCAAGCTTTCCCCACCATGGTAGACTAATAATAATAGGAACCATAATCAGGAACCAAAGTAAGTCGTTCCTCCCTTGCTTTGTCACATCCTCAAGAAAACAAATACAGGGAGCCAGAGAGATGACTCAGTGGTTAAGATCACTGGCTGCTCTTGCAAAGGACCCAGGTTCAATTCCCAGTACCCACATACATGATGGTTCACAACTTGTCTGTATTTCCTGTTCCAGGGAACTTATGTTCTCTTCCGATCTCCACAGGGACCAGACACACGTATGATAAACATACATACAAGCAGGCAAAATGTTCATACAATAAAAATAAAACAAAATACCCATGGAAGGAGTTGCAGAGACAAACTAAGGTATAAAATTTTAGAGCTCCCAGGGACTAAAACTCCAACCAAAGAGTACACATGGGGGGACTCGTGGCTCCAGCAGCATGTGTATAGCAGAGGATGGCCAAGTTGGTCATCAATGGGAGGAGAGGCCCTTGGCCCTGTGAAGGCTCTATGCCCCAGTGTAGGGGAATGCCAGGGCCAGGAAGTAGGAGAGGGTGGGGTGGTGAGCAGGGGAAGAGGGGAGGGAACAGGGGATTGTTTTAGTTTTTGGTTTTGGGGGGTTTTTTCTTATTTTATTTTATTTTTATTTTTTCTTTTGGAGGGGAACTTGGGAAAGGAGATATTGTAAATAAAGAAAACATCTAATAAAAAAAAAGAAGGAACCACAAACTAGAGAATAAATAATTCCTCCTCAGGGCCGAGGAAAAGCCAGTGCTGCCAACTCCTGACTCCATGAATCCCACTTGGGATTTTGACTTTAAGATAAATTTGTAGGGCTGCAGAGATGGCTCAGCCATTAAAGGCTAGCTCACAACCAGAAATATCAAATAAAGTTGTATTGTTTTTTTAAAAAAATTAAAAAGAAAGTAATACAATGATTGATGTCCATGCAAAGGGACAGGGTGGACATTATCTCCCATGATCCTTTGTGTCAGGCTCAAGAAGATGGAACAGACACTGCTAGGTTATGTTCTGAACCTCTAATCTTCCTCCTAAGGAGTGAGCCAACTAGAATCCAGAATGCAAAGACGTGGGGCTGGAGAGATGGCTCAGCAGTTAAGAACACTGACTGCTCTTCGAGAGGTTCTGAGTTCAATTCCCAGCAACCACATGGTGGCTCACAACCATTTGTAATGGGTATCCAATGCCCTCTTCTGGTGTATTGGAAGACAGCGACAGTGTACCCACATACATGAAATAAATAAATAAATCTTTGAAAGAAATTGCAGAATCCAAAGAAGTCCACTGAGATGAATTGGAGTTGAGCTTCCTATAATACAAATCAGGGTACAGAGTAGATCTGTAGGAAGAGAAAATGGAAATATCCAACCCAGAGGATTATTCAAAAGAGCTGGAGATGTTCTACTTTGATGAGAAGATTCCAAAGCTGTTGCATATAATTTACACCTTTATCCTCAAAATGGACACCAGCAAGTTCTGAGAAATATATGTTGGCATCGAAATGTTCGTGGAAATATCTCCAGATGTCACATGAGTTATGGACAATTTTACTTTTAGACACAAAATGTCTCTGTTTTAGGTCATGGCAATTCACAGTGATTCTCAATCTTATATATGTGTATTTTTATATCAAGTTTTATCTAAGTTTAGAAAGATAATTTTTAATGACATATACATAAGGGACTATCCCTATAAACACACCTTTATTCAAATAAGAGACATAGCTGAGATATTCTCTTTGCTGTATCTTTGTTATGTGTATTCTTCACTGTAGCTCACTCCTTAGTCAAACTCAGATATCCTCACCCCAATTCTTGATGGAGAACCAAACTCCAATGGTGGTACGTTGGTTCATTCTAAATATCCAGCCTGAAATATGATGTCACAGGGCCAAAAATGGAGACAATACTCTGCCTTCTCTTCAATACTCTGGAAACAGATTTAATGTTCTTCCAAAATAAGCATGTTCCATTATATAATTGACATATTTTTTTTCTACATGAAGAAACATAATGGTAAAAATAATCTCACCCACCACTATCTATTTAAGCTGGACCTTCTGTAACATTCTGTAGTGTGGCAGTGGCTATCTTGAAGTTAATACTTCCTAAGACTCTGGCCATCCCCACCCCCACGCCTAAAGAGTAAGAGGGTACTTCTGTTTGTCATAAACCCTAAGAAAGGGCCAACTAATTGACGAGCAAAGATACCAAGAGTGATGAATGGCCGGCAGTGTTCAGCTGCATCCTAGACAATGAGTAATCAATGAGTAATTGTCTTCCTGAAAATGCTGCAGCCGCTCACTTATTCTTCATCTCTTCACTTTTCCTCTTTCCTCCCTCCCTCTTCCTCTTCCCTCCCTTCCTTTCCTTTCTTTCTTTCCTCCCTTCCTTTCTCCTTCTCTTCCTTCCTATTGTGTGTGTGTGTGTGTGTGTGTATGTGCATACACATGTATGTGTGTGCCTCCACAAGCCCATGGGTGAATGTTGTGGAGACCAAAGGTCAAAGCTGGATGTCTTCCTCCTCCACCACCACACCTTATTTTTTTGAGGCAGGGTCTCTCCTTGAACTTTTACTATTTGATTGAATTTCAAGGGGAAACCAAAGAGAATGGAAATGTGTTATTATTTTGCTCAATGCACAAAATCCCAACCTCTACACATGTGTGTCATGAACCTTCAGCCACTGTATGGCATGTGTGAACAAATGTCAAAGCTATGTCTTATATTTCATATAGACATGCTTTCACTTGCCCACTGCTGATGAAGAATTTTATAGCGTGACCTGTTATCAAATACTGGATGGACTATAAAGAACCAGAAAGGCTTCATCAGCCGGTGAAATAATTCATAGATATTTAGAATATTTTATCTAAGTAACAGTTGGAAACAGTTCTAGACCCAAGAGCTCCCAGCGGTGGGGTGTCATTTACACAGCATAAATTCTAGCCGAGGGGAGAAGCCCTGATCACCATTTTATTTTTACCACTAGTCCAAAGTCAACTTGCTTTTTGGTTAAATGTCATCATTAAATATTTATTGTTTATTTTACCTGCCCTTTACACAAGCTGGAGTGAGGAGAGAGGAGAAACCTCTGCTTAGGTTTTCTCCAGTTACACAATTTTAAGTTGTATTAGGAGCTTTGCCTTCAAATTCAATCTAGATCTTTGACAATGCTTGGAAATACACTCAAAGGATACATTTTTCAAAGTTATTTTTCTTTTGTTTTTCTTTCTTTTGTCCCCCGCCCCCAGGGTAAGGTGTCTCGAAGGAGAGTCAAGTGATTCTACACAAATCACTGGGCATGATTTAGTAGCCCCAGTCCTCCCACATCTGCCATAAAGAAAACTCAGCGCCTCTAATCTAAACTGCACCTCCACAGAGTCACGGGAGTTGCATTATTTTTTATTGTTTACTAACTGTTATTTTTCAGAGGTTTCCGTGGTGAACTCGTCAAGTAGCCACACAGAAAGAGTTCTGATGGCCCTGAATGAAGACAGACCATTCTGTGCCCCAAGGCTCCTGCTGCCCAGAAATAACACCATGGCCACCATTACTGTTGGTTTAGCATTTACACCCAGTGTTCATCTTTAAACGTTTATGGATCTCCTCAGTTCTCCTAAGTTTCTCATACACACTTTCAAAGTAATTTGTACACGAGCCTATGTTCCAAGATGACAGATCTCTGTTGTCATTCAACTGGTCTTCAGTCTTTAGGCTCATCTTCAAACTAAAAAAAAAATTTCCAATATAAGCCTAAAAACATCAACTCTCCTTACTTTACTTTCCTCGTTTCTGTATAACAGTAGAGTTAAGAGTCTGTGGGAGCCCTTTTCTGTCTTACATGTATAAAAATAAAGCTGGCCTCATGAATATTCATTCATTTCAGAAAAGGTAAAAATGTCAAGCTCTGTCCAACACTATTGTCGGTGGTGATGGAGCTGTTCTACATCTGTTCTAACCAATGGAACTTCTGGCCATGTGAAGCTATGAGCAAGGTGGCTTCCTCCACCCAGGAACTGAGAATTTTATCTTATTTAAACTTAGTTTTTTAAAATTGAATTTGGACAAGTATGCATAGTTGGTGACTGTTTCGTGGGAAGTGCAGGTCTGGAGAATATACCTTGGTGGGCTTGGTTCCTGCATTTCTGTATTCCTGTTTCTCAGAGTACCTCAGCCTCTCAGCTGAATGGATCTAAAGTAGCCTGAGACCATAGTATACGCTACATACACCTCTTCTTATAATATACTTGCTAAAAATAAATTTTACCTCTGTATACTAACACACACACACACACACACACACACACACACACACACCCCTCTCCAAGCAATGAGGTTGCTTAGCAACCTCAGAACCCACATTCAACACTGATCTGCATTGAGCTCCACATACACCCCTCTCTGAAAAACGGTATAAGCTTCTCTTCTCTCCTAACAACTATCAGACTTAGACAGATATATTTCCAATGTTTCAAAGTAAGAAGACTAGCAGGGCCCATCTGACCTGAACTGGTTTGGGACTCATTTTTATTAAGGAAATCTGTGTCCTTCCAATGAGCTTTTTGCAAGATTGCAGTCTTAACTACCTTATGCCTATACATAATTGGGCATGCATAAGATTAAAATCAAATGCATTATGGGAAGGGGCATGTACAGTAAGAAAAGATTATATATCTACCTAATCTATCTAATTTATCAATCAAAGTGAGAACTGCCCAAACTAGAACCATCCTTTCCTTCCTTCACATTCTATAAAAAGACTGTAGCCCAGAGCCCTTGGGTACCTCACTCCTGTGGCCCCCAATAACAACTATATATGTGTGGATATATGGGATGTATATGTATATGATATATATATTGTGTGTGTATGTATATGATACATATGTATAAGATGTGTATATATATGTATGATATGTGTGTGTGTGTGTGTGTGTTTAAAAGATTTTTTTCTTTTGGTTTTTCGAGACAGGGTTTCTCTGTGTAGCCCTGGCTGTCCTGGAACTCACTCTGTAGATCAGGTTGGCCTCGAACTCAGCAATTCACCTGCCTCTGCCTCCCAAGTGCTGGGATTAAAGGCATGTGCCACCACTGCCGGGCTGTTTAAAAGATTTTTTTAAAGAAATATATTATGCATGCTTATGTTCCCACACATGCACATTCTGCAATGTGAGTGTTAGAGCAGAGGACAACTTGAGGGAGCCAGTGCTTTGCCTCTGCCCCATGAGCTCTGAGAACTGAACTCAGGTTTTCAGGCTTGTAGATAAGTGTTGCTGCTACCCACTGCGGCATCTTACCAATCCCGGATACCACTTTAATCTGCACTTTGCCTCACATGGGATAACGTTACCTGTCTACTTTTCCAAAATAATGTGAGTCCTTGTTTTTCAGTTCTTTGGATAAAAGGCCACAAACCTAGAAACACCCAGCCCAGACCTCATTACTGGTAAGGCACCCTTTAATAAATGGGATGCAGAATGAAATTAAAACTCTGATGGAGCTGTAAACATAACCAAAATTTTATTGATTCCACACACCCACACATATACAACTATGTTTCTCTAGATATATATGGACCCTGCAGAATCAACAGAAAAACTAGATGGTCCAGTTTGAGCTGGAACAAAGGAAACTGGTGCACAGCCAAGATACTGGCACCGAAAAAATGCTCTCCCTAGAGTACCACTGCCATCCTTGGCATTTCTGGGATACTTGCCACCACCCCACGGGGTTGTGTTGCCTTGGTCAGCCTACCGGCCTTTTAGTGGTTGCTCGCAAGCAGCAAATTCTCCCATCAAAAGTATGTCAGTGTCTTGTCCCTTAGGAATAAATGTATGCTATATCTTCTTTCATATTTGGAGTCTAGACTTCCATACACACATATGTGGACACACATGCTGTAGAGGGGACTATCTGGAGTGAAGAAATTTCTTAAGGAGATGAGAAGGCCAGATAGAAAGTTAGATAGGGGAAGCAAATGTGCATAAACAAAGCACAATAGTGTGTTAGGAAAATGTCACGGTGAAACCCATTATCTTGTATTCCAACTAACAAATTAATTTGAAAAATTATTTTTAAACTCTCCATGCTAGAGATGTTGACTCATGAACCAGGATGAACCAGGACACCTGCCCACCCTTGGGGTAAGTAAGCTCTGCCCTTTCCCATCTACAGGTAAGAGAGGGTACTAGTACAAACAAGAGCAATTATTTAAATGAAAATTTCTTATTTTCAGATATTACTCTTCACGTTGCATGATGGAGAAGCAGAGTCCACGTGATTTCCTCCATTGAAAGATTATTTTTGCCTTTTTAAATTTCTATGTAAGGTTAATATTTTTATTCATTAGCCACTAAATTACAATGTGAAATTCTATAATTATAAGTGGTTATAATTATGTGTAATTGATCATTAAATCATAATTTTTAATTGCTTTGGTTAAGTTAATGTTTCGTGCTATTTAATCTCTGAAATGCCAAGACCCCAGCACTGCTTAGAACACTCCTGCCCCCTAGTGGCCAGACACGTTACTGAGTCCACAGAAATTCTAGCGTCCTTGATGGGGGAATTGACCAGTTTGCCCCCGTTTTTTAAATTTGTCAGTATTTTCACTCAATAGGCCACATAGCAAAATCATCCTTAGACCGTGGAAGTGATCCTTAAGTCTGTGCAGTCAATTCCAGAAAAACTGAAAACAACTATTGAGAGCCAGAGTGCTTTTTCTACATCAGTATCTAAGCACTATTTCATACCTGTGCTTCCTAAAAAACAAGATCCTTCTCTAAGACTGCTTTCCTTTCACATGTGTCCAGAAACATCATGTTTAATGTATGCATGTTCTTCTCTCACAGTGACTATCTCTGCCACTGCCCTCATTAGGGTTTCTGTTGCTGTGAGGGAACGCCATGGCCAAAAGCAAGGCGGGAGGGAAGGGCTTTATTTTTGCTTACACTTTCATATCACAGTCCATCACTGAAGGTCTTCACGTGTAGACGTTAGGCCTGCTTCTTCCTCCCAGCCCCATGATCCCAGAGATAAGACTCAGACTCAAAATACATGTACAAATAAATACCTTGGCCATATAGCTAGGCCCTTCTCTGACTAGATCATAACTTAAAATAACCCATTAATCTAATCGACATTCTGCCAAAGGGCTGGTTACCTGTGCTCAAATACCATGCACCCATCTTGTCACATCTTCTGGAGGAAACTCCCTACCTGGCTCTAACCCAGAATTCTTTCTGCCTCCTGAATATTGTGCCTTCTATTTCCTGCCTAAGCTATAGACATCAATTTTATTCTTGACATGAACCATGTCCATATAGACACAGGATATTGTCTCTATAGTCAGGACCAAAACTCAAAACAGGTCAAGAAAACCATGCTGGTGCAGAGGCAGAGATTGTGGAGAAGCACTGCTTACTGGCTCACTCCTCAAAGCTTGCTCAGCCTCTTTGTTACAGGACCCAAGACCACCATCCCAGGGATGGCCCCACCCACAGGTGGCTGCACCCTCTCCCATCAATCTCCAGGCTTGTCTACAACCTTATCTTGTGGATGAATTTCTTAATCGAGGTTCTCTGCTATCAGATGGCTCTAATTTGTGTTAGGTTGACCTAAAACCAGCCACCACAGATGCTTAACAACATGCACATAACCTGGGAGTCACCAACACCATGGCTTGCTGGTTTGGCCACCCACTCCCCAAATTGATCACCTTCATTCAAGGAAATAACAAGAAAGTCATCAATAAATGAAAATAGATTACACCCCCAGCTTCATTGCTTTCTATCGTTATAACTGGAGATGGTATTCATTGTGTCATACCTCAGACAATCAACTTTTCACACATCTGAGAATACTAAAATTCAGAATATACTTCAAAGATATTCTCTCACGGCAATGCCAATCGCCAAGAGTACTTTCAAGAGGGAGTAGGAACCGTGTCAATAAAATTAGGTGCGCTGGCTGAGAATTGAGATTAGCCTGGCACCGGGGTTAATGGAGTTTGATGCTCTCTAGAGATGAAGTGGGCTCTGTGGCTTCTAGGCTTGGTTGTCATGGTGGTTTCTTGATACTTACTTTACAAGAGCCTGGGTGAAGATTTCAGCCTGGATCTGAGAGCAGATGCAAGATTTGGAGTTTTAACACCAAACACAAGCCAGAGTTGAGGTCTGGGGACTGAAGAACCAGGGGGAATGGGATCCAGAGGGAATGATGGTCAAGAATTTTTCATAGAACCAATATCTGATCACAGGAATCTTGTAGTTTTAAAATAGGGTGTCTTTGAGATGTGTGTGCAATTTCATAAAGTTTTGAGTGGGCAGAGGTTCCCAGAGAAGCTTCGCCAGATGGTCTTATGGCCATTTGAACCAGAACACACAGGTTGTCCTCAAAAACAAACATTTCCCTCACCTTCTTCTGCCTATTCACCCAGAGATCCTTGTAGTCTTTTAAAAGATTACTAAAAACTAGAGTTGAGACTTTGATAGCTCTGTGGAGGATAAGTTTCTGGTAAATTGTGTACAGTCTTCAATCCATTTTCCTGTTGAAAGGGGGATCAAAGGCCGTCTGTTCCTGAGAATGAAAGTTATCCTTGCAGGCTCACGGAAGCGTGGTGTCTAGCACTGGCTCAACTGACCAAAGAGCTTGTATTCGTGTACCCGGTTTATGCCTGTCCAATTAGAGGTCAGGCAGAGATAAACCCTGTCATTGTGTGGCTTCAGACATGGTTCCCCCTGCCTCCCTGTGCTAGACAGTTTCTGAGATGACATTGAGCTGTCAGCAACTCAGTTAACAACAGTAGTGCCCTTAAAGCGGCAAAGAGTTAAAAATCCCTCACAAATACCCTAAATGTGAACAATGGATGTTCCAGTAATAAAGGAGTAAATGTGGCCTATAAAATGTTAAACCTGCAGATAGCTTATGTGGAAAGCTGAGAAGAATGATGGTTCCTCCTGGCCTGACCTCAAGCCCTGAGAGACTGTGTTTGGATGGCACAGGTGTCTTTTGTACCTCCCCACAGGTATCTGAAGGACACAGTGACACTGTCTCCAGGGCTCCCAGGATTGAGAGTGGGTTCAACAGCTTTTGAGTCTTTGGTAATGTCCCTTCATCTTCACCTCTTCTTTACGAGGTGTCTCGGTTCTGATATGGGAATCACCATTCCTCCCTGTCGGCCTAATTATTTTATGAACTGGAAGCTGGTAGAGGATATTGAACCCACGGTCTCCAGCAGGCTAAGAGGGAGCTACCCACTCAGTTCCTTATTCTAGTCTGGTTGAGATATGAAGCTGATTTCTGTGGGAGGAGCTAAGGATGGCAAGGAAGTTCTGTTTTCATTCTAGTCCACCCTAGAGAATATGCAAACAGAATAAAACATCACAGTAAAATAAAGTGACTCACAGGCTTAGAACATTTCAGTGACAAAGTCCCTCGCGAGCCTGACTATTATTTCCCATGCACTTTCAAATGCTGGTGAGCGAGGTTGTTTCTGCATTGATGAGGTAGCTGTTTCAGGAACATTGGCTTGATATTTAATCCAGTCTTAGGAAGATAATTGAAAAGCCAAGGGGACTTAATTGGAGCTGGTTTTCTATACTTCAGTATTCTTATCACGTTTATCAAGTAATTCTACCCAATATGGTTGTATGGAGTAAATATAGTATTCATTAAGGATATCTGGTACCTGTTTATATAATGGGAGGAGTAATCTCAGAAACATGTATCTTTTTTCCATTCACCAAAAATTAACTGTGGGATGTTTGTTCTAACTACCATTAGGATCACGTTCCAGTGGTTTTGGCAACCGCTTTAAAATCGACTATATGCTAAATTTAGAAACACTATCACAGTCAAAAACACTGTCAGGCTGGAGAGGATGGGAAAGAATGCAGAGAAGGGATCGCTTGAGTCTTGGGAGATGGGAGCGGTAAACTTTAGTCTTAGAATCACTAGACAAATTAACACAAAAAAGAGAGAATCTTCTCTCAGCAAAGATCTGCCATACCTAACTCTAGTCACTGTCGATGGGATGGATTTACAACACAAAATTCAACTTGCTTCCTCTGGCTACGGCCTCTGGCAACCCTCTTCGGTGGCGATCTGGGCACCTAGGTAGGCGTTCTTATGCCCAAACACCATTACTTTGCTGGTCTGTTATGGAAACTGACCGCACTTTGGCTACTCTCAGCCAGTTTACTGGCCCCCACAAGTTAAAGCGAGAATTTTCCTGGCAGGATGCAGGGGTGCGGGCCTGGGCGCCTAACGACTTGGTGGCGAAGTCCTCCCTGGGCCTGGCAGGTGAGGCGAGGGATAGCAACTGGCTGGAGTCCCCGGGGGAGGGGGGGGGTCGCTCGTCCCTCCCACGCGCGACTCTGCGCAGCGTGTCCCCGTCCGATCGGGGTGCGCGCCCTGGGAGTGGCTTGCGGCTGGGGCGGGTGACCTAGAGCGAGTGTCCATTCTCATTACAGTCCGGCGATCCGGGGCCAAGGGTAGGGGCGGGAGGACCAAGGTGGGCCACCGGGGTCGCCACCTTGAGCGACCTCTGCGGTGGCCCGCGGCAAGAGCGCACGGGTGGCCGAGAGTCCCGGGGCGCCGTGGGAGTCCGAGCCCGAGTCCCTGCACCCGCCCGAGGGCGCAGCCCGCCGCGCAGTGGGAGGCGGCGAGGCGGGGACCGGGCGGGGACCAGGCGGGGGCGGAGCAGAGCTTCCCGCCTCCTCGTCGCCTTCGTCCTCCCGGCTCTGAGCCGCCGCCTCAGCCCGGCTGAGCAGCGGGAATCCGCGGCGCCCGCTCGCCGCCGCGGGATGGGGAGCTAGCGCCACGGCGGCCGCGGTGGCCGCAGCACAGCCAGCCGCCGCCCCCGGGCCTGTCCCGCCGGGTGCTCCGGGAGCTCCTAGCCCGGCCCCGAGCCAGGCCCGCGGGCGGCGGCGGCGGCGGCGGAGCTGGGCAGGTGTATGCGGCTGGAAGATGGCGCCCTCGGGCCCGGGCGGCGTGAGGCGACGGTGCCGGCGGGTGCTCTACTGGATCCCGGTAGTGTTCATCAGCTTGCTGCTGGGCTGGTCCTACTACGCCTACGCCATCCAGCTGTGCATAGGTGAGTGGGTGCCGGCGTCTCGAACCTCACACGCAGTCCCCTCGCCGTCCGGGGACTACAGCCCCGCTCCGCGATTGCTTCCACTCTGGGCTTCCGCTGGGCTCTCCCCACCCCGCCGCGCGCCCTACCCTGAGCGCTCCCCAATACCTGCTTGTCTGCGGGCCCCACACCGCTGTCCCCTTTCCACGCCCCCAGCGGAGGTCAGCCAGCCTCCTGGAAACCTCTTTGCACTCTGTCACTCCCTTGGCCTCCCCTGGCAGCTTTCGGGTTACCGGGTCACCTCCACCCCAGGATGCACGGCCCGGAGTAACCCCACCCCCCACCACCCCTGCCGCCTTTCACTCAGGGCAGCCACCCCAGCCACACCCTCTCGCTGGGCAGAACAGGGGACCACTGTGGTCACTGGGGTTAGGGAAGCTGCACTGGAAGCCCGAGGGCTGGAAGCTGGGCCAAGAATCAGAGCTGCGCCAGACCTGCGAGGGGAAATGCTGGCCTTAACCTCGGGTGGCAGAGCCAGTTTCTTTTCGGATGGCCATAGAGCCACTTTTTTAAAAAAAAATTGTGACAGGACAGTGTTGTAACCGCCTGTGTGGTTTGAGGGTTGATAGATTAGCCACTTTCTAATTCCAAAAGAGGCAGGACAGGCGAGCCACTAGAAAGTATTTTTCGAAGACCTGTGAGAAATACAGATGCTTGGATAATAGATAGCGGGGCGGGGAAACCCATCATTTGAGGTTCTTAACATCCAGAGAGCCAAGTGGCCCCAGTCCAAGATAAAGCCTCTGAATTGGTGGGTGGGGCACTTTCATCACTGAAGTTTTTTTTGTTTTTGTTGTTGTTGTTGTTGTTTTGGTTTTTTTTTAAGGTTGATAAGCGGGGGATACAGTTATGAAACTTAATGTAAACTTTCTGCCTTAGGAGGTTTTGTGAAAGCTGATGTGTGTTACCAGGAAGAAGTGTTCACACAGGGGATGACTCTTCCGCCAGTGACTTGTGAATATTTTGTCTGATGTTTACCCACGGAACTTACTACCCTTTGCCCTAACCAAGTACTAGCCTAAGGTGGGACGCGGAGTAAATAGGGTCCTTTTCCTTGAAGCTTTGCAACCTGAACAGTTTCAAAGCTTCAAGCATGAAGTGCAAAACCTTATCTGAAGCCATCTCCTCTCCAAACGTTGGTCGTGTGAGAAATGGTGGCAAGATGATAACGCCAAAATAATTTTGACATAATTTTCAAGATGATTGAGCCTATCTTCCCATTTCATATAGTTTTTAAATTTGCTATTATTACTTTGTCGACTAGGTTCAGAAACAGCATTTTAATCCCAAATTAAGTGAATTTGTTTTTATTTTAAAAATTTAAAAGTAGTCTATACTGACATCTTCCTGACAATGCATGTAAATATGTAATAATCAATCATGTATAACGTGTAGGAAGGCCGTTAAAGAAAGAAATTAAAGGTTCTGTATTGACAGTTAATCTGTAAATAGGCTGCTTATTGATATACACTGTATACGTTATGTAACTATTGGGAAACTTTGTAGTGTTTTATCCCTTCACCTCTGAGAAATAACGAACAGTATCCTTTGTTGCAAAAAAGGAATGCCCTAGAAGGCCTTCACCATCAAAATAGCCAGCTTGTTCTTTATTATCACATTAAGCTAAGAAGCTTAGCCTGGCATAAGAGCTCGTGTCTGTCAAGAGGAAGCATTTAAAGGTACAGAGGTTTCCTCCGTCACAGGCAGCAGATGCTCCACAGGAGGTTTTATTTTACTAAGTGGACAGAGGACCAAGGAACTGCATAGAAAGTTGCTATTATATCTGAAGCATATATTGTGCTTTTGTGTGTGTGTGTGTGTGTGTGTGTGTGTGTGTATGTGTGGTTTTTGCTTATGATGTGCATGTGTGTGCAGATTCATTACC
>JADRCD010235317.1:0-10051 GCA_019843815.1 Montemys delectorum
CCAGTTCATAAAGTTATTATTGTCTTTTGAAATTACAATATCAAATGTTCTAATATTCTATTTTGTATTTTGTCATTATATTTAAAAAATATTCCTCTTTTCAGTAAGTCTTCTACATATGAAACAAAACAAATACTTTTTGATACTAAACTACACTGAATATAGCTTTCCTTGTACTTATTGTTACATTTTATAGTTTGTAATCAGGTGAGTATTACAAAATAATAATAGTATGTTCATAATGTGGAATCATTCAAGCCTTAAAGCATATAATAACATTTCTAATTTTCATCACTTGAATTAACAAAGTAAGGCAACAGAAATGCTCCTAAATTAAAAAATAAGACACGAAATACTTTCAGTGTCCCAGCTTTCACAAGGTTCCCTCAGTGACAGTAAAGAATGGATAATTGAAATCTGATTACAAAATGATTTGCAAGGTAGACAAGCAGACTTAGTCTATCTCATTATACAGGTCCTTTTCAAACATCCCAAAGCCATGTGTACAGTTATCACCTGAAACTACGTAATTCATTCCTCCAATGGAAGAGCAGTAAATTTGCAAAGAAAAAGAAATGAATTTATTTCATCATCCCTACTCATGAGAATGCATGTTAGTGTTAGGATTAATTAGCACTCAAATTTCATCCCATTTCCAACAGTCTTCATCGCGAGCTGATGATGCTTACTCATTAATAATTTTAGGATGTCCTAATTCTAAACTTCAGTTTCTCATGGCAGTGGCATTTTTTCAGGCTAAATTCAATCTTTCAGAAGTCATTATTTTCAATTTTAAAGCAGTTATTTTAAAAGCCTCCCACCTGGGCCAAAAGAGAGAGCATGTTTATATGGAAAGACTGAAAAGAAATATGCAAACAATGAAAACCCAAAGTTATTCTAATTGTAAGTACTTGTAGATGTAATTCTACTTGGTATTTACTTGGTATATGATACACTACAGAACTTGATATGTTGTGATTAAAATATTAATCAATGAAATAAATAAATGTAATTCTATTACGCTCAAGGTTCTCTGTGAGCTAACATGCAGTTAATGGTAATTAAAATGAAGTTGCACAAGTATTCTAATGTATGTGAGTTGAATCTTTGGTTATAGAGACTTGCATTAAAAATTTGTGTTAAGATCTTAGAAAGTTTTAATATAGGAAATACAATTTGAAACAAAACTTTCATACAATAAAATTATATTTATTTATTTCATTGATTAATATTTTAATCACAACATATCAAGTTCTGTGGTGTATCAAATACCAAGTAAAAATGACATGGCAATAAATTCTTGAAAAAAAAATAGTCAGATGTCTTTTCTTCATTTGTCCTGTGAACAGTTAACTATCATGCTTGAATTGGCTGAAGTTATTAGAAATAGTTGTTCACAGTAATAGGAAATTCATGGTTATTTTACACCTTTAGAAAAACATTAGTTCCAGCCAATCCAATCTTATTCCAGAGGAAGCTATGAATTACAGGCTTCCTACACCTGTGGATCATGTTCTGCTTCTCAGCCACCTAATTGCACTAATGCCTGAGATAGTGACCATAGATATGAGATCACTGTCTTTGGGACTTTGTCCAGGCATGTGTAGTTTCAGCAGGGTAGGGTGGAAAGCAAGCAGAAACACAAGGGTCTTTTATTGTCCCAGGACTGCTGTGCACTTTCCAGCCTCTGCAAAACTATTGGTGAAACCACAAACAAGAGACTTGGCTTTTCATTTTTTCAACTACATTGATTTACTAGAAAGCAAATTTCTCCATATGTATTTGATATAAACATACTCCCTGTACTTTTTTGTAGCTATTTCCTTCTGTAATTATCTGTGCCATGAAATCTAACTCAGTAGATAGGAAGCAGCATCACCATTTATGTGAAATACTGATATCGGTGGAGTTGTGTCAGAAAGTAGCTGGTCTTTAGACAAAAAGAAGTCATGTGAAATCTCATTCGAATGTGTTAAATCTCAAATGCAAATTATAATAAATCATACTTAGATTTTTCAGTAACTTCAATATATCTTGCTGAATTTAAGTCATAAAGCTGTAGAAACAGTACATCAATTAAGAAGTGTCCAAGTATAAAATAAAATGTGATGATTTATTCTGTTTGGGGGTTTTTGTTATAACTTCTACACAGTTTTTTTAACACATGATTTAAAAGGCAATAAAAGTATATTACAAAAATCTGTCTTAAAGTACAAATAAACAGTTATTCTTTTTCCTAGCATGGCTATTTAGTATGACACTTCAGTGGTTATTGAAAATTTGTCTGGAAATATAAATTCTGCTTGATTAGACTTGGCTAGGAATAAATAGGAGATACCTGCAGCTCATTTACTATTTTATAAATAGTAAGTTCTAAATGTTCATGCATTTGGAGGCATATGACCAACTCATATTTTATAAGATTAATTGAACGTGAGTTGAAAAAAATAAAAGAACTTTGAAAACCAATTGTGGCGCTGACCAAAAAGGTTTCCTATTCATCAGAAATTATTCTATAAATGTATTTTATGAGGTATGCCCAGTCTGTTCTCATGTATCTTTAACATAAGTTTGAGGGCCTATTGGATGAATCTAACTCAATATCTTAACAAAGAAAAAATACAAAGAAATTTAGAGTGGAGCAAAGATGTGATGAGTACAATATATGTTTAAGGAAATTGTAGGCAATTCTTACTTAGGACAGTTGTACCAAATGGTTGTTTATCTAATTACAATTCTTCATGCTACTTAAGATTAATTCAGTAAAGGCTTTTAATGGGTTTTTTAAGATAATGACTTCCTGATCATTTGAGAAAATAATCAAAATTCTTTTACCCCCAAAAGAGTGTCTTCATGCGAATGGAGCACATTCCAGTGTGTTTATTCTTTCGTCATAAACTTCAAGCGATTAAATTATTTTATTCAAACTTTTGTGGACTTTCATCTACATTACAACTGTCATTACTCTCTAGTATAAGTAAGGAGATTATAAGCAGAAGCGTTCGTGGTATAAGGGCACGTGCGAAGCACTTCTTTAGTTTTGAAAGGTTTCTGTATGCTCTGACGGTGGGATTCTTAGGAATCTGTTCTTCCTGATTTAGACCTTGGTCTCTAATGCATCCACGTTTTAAAAAACTTAATTGAACTCATTTTACAATCAATTTTATTAATGCATTGCTTGAACACCCCTCTGTAATCCGTACAACTCTTTTTACCCCTCACCTTTAATCAAGCAAGCTAAAGAAAGGATGATTTCTTTTATCACATCAAATTCTTCATTTTAGATAACCTTCACTAAGTTCTAGTTTTGTGAATTCACATGATCCATCTTTCCATGTATCTTTTCCAAGCCCCAGATATAACTTGGGTTCTACATTCAGTGTACTGGCCTTAACTGATCACCTCTGCTGACGCTGTTGCAACCTTAGTTGGGAGCCTTTAGCCAGGTTCTTACAAACTACTGCATACCTCTGTTCAGCCAGATCCTGCATATCTTTTTCCATGGTCTGGCCCTGTGATGACACAAGATTCTTCCATATACATGCCGTCCCTAAACACCAGATTTATCCCAAAGTCCAGACTTATACCAGGATGCACAGCCTGCCAGTCAGCCCAGCTCCTTATGTCCATCTGATTCTGAGCCATATCTAGCCTTTATGACCAACTGAGGCTACAGATCCTGTGCTTGTCAATATGTATGTTGATAAATATAATAAAGCATATAAATATTAAAAGACAAAAATCACATGATAATGTAAATGTGGACACTTCATTCCTTCTTAAAAGTGGGAACGAAATACCATGGAAGGAGTTGCAGAGACTAACTATGGAGCAGAGACTGAAGGAAGGACAATCCAGCCTGATATAGCTGTCTCCTTAGAAGCTCTGACGGTACCCGACTAATACAGAAGTAGAGGCTCACAGCCATTCATTGAACTGAATACAGGGTCCCCAATGAAGGAGCTAGAGAAAGGATCCAAGGAGCTGAAGGGTTTGCAGTCCCTTAGGGCAAACAACAATATGAACTAACTAGTACCCTCATAGCTGCCATGGACTAAACCACCAACCAAAGAGTGCACATGATGGGACTAATTGCTCCAGCAGCATATGTATAGCAGAGGATGGCCAAGTCCGTCATCAATGGGAGGAGAGGGCCTTGGCCCTGTGATGGTTCTGTGCCCCTGTGTAGGGGAATGCCAGGGCCAGGAAGCAGGAGAGGGTGGGGTGGCTAGCAGGGGGATGGGGGACGGGAACAGAGGTTTGTTCTTGTTCTTGCTTTTTTGTTTTTTTGGGTTTATTTTGGGTTGTTTTTTTTTGGAGGGGAAACTGGGAAAGGAGATATTATTGTATGACATGTAAATAAAGAAAATATGTAATAAAATAAAAAAATTCAGAAAATTTGTTGACTGACAAAAAAAAAAAAAAAAAAACTTTGACAAATGTAGGTTCATGATAAAAGGCCTAGAGAGGTTAGGACTAATGGCAACATAGTCGACATTGTGAAAGTTGTATTTAAGGAAAACACACCCACTATCATTCTAAATAGAGAAGATCTTGAAAGAATCTCCATAAAGTCAGGAATAAGACAGTGCTGTCCCACAATCCACACTCCTTGTGAATATTCTGCTTGAAGTACTAGCTGGGTCAATTAGGCAAAAGAAAGAAGTTAACGTGATACAAATAGAAAAGGAAGAAGTCCAGTGATATCTGTTGGTAGATTATATGGCTTAGATACAAAGGATCTCAATGATTCTACCAGAAGGATCATTCTTCCAAAAGCTATTTACAAACACTGCAGTTCCATTAAAAATTTCCCTCCTAATTCTTCACAAATAGAAAAACAAACAAACAAACAAAAACGAACAAGAAAAAAAACCTATTGTAAAACACAGTCAGAAAAGGCTCTTAACAGCCAACAAAAGAAACCATTCTGAGCCAAGGTTTTAATACAGAGCCATAGTAAGAAAACCAAATAGTAGTGCTACAACTACACATTACAAACCATTGGAACAAAACTGCAGACCTAACATGAGTGTGCATAGCTTCAGTTACCTGATATCCAACAAAGATATCAAAAGGAAAGATATCATCTTCAAAAAACGGTGCTAGAAAAACTGGAAAAATTAAATTAGACCTGTATCTATCATTGTGCACAAACTACCCCAAATGGATCCAAGACCTAGGTGTAAAATCTGAACACTGAAAGTGTAGAAAGAGAGATAGTACCCTAGAGAGTGTCAAGTGTAGGAAGAGACTTTCTGAAGAGGATTCCATTTGCTGAAGAATTAAGGCCAAGATTTGAGAAGTGGGACTTCATAAAACTACTTTTCTGCATAGAAAAGTAGGATTAACCAATTAACTGATAAAAAACATTATCTCAGATTCTTCTTTCTTTTTATATTTTTTCATTTTTATTGGTTATTTAATATATTTACATTTCAAATGTTATCCCCCTTTCTAGTTTCCCCTCCACAAGCCCCCTATTCCCTCTTCCCTCCCCCTGCCTTATGAAGGTGCTCCCCTACTAGCCTTAGCAGCCTAGCATTCCCCTATCCTAGGTCATTGAGCCTCCACAGGACCAAGGGCCTCTCCTCCCAGTGATGTCAGACAAGGCCATCTTCTGCTACATATCTAGCTGGAGCCAAGGGTACCCCTGTGTACTCTTTTGTAGGTGGTTTAGTCCTTGGGAGCCTCAGGGACTTCTGGTTGGTTGATATTGTTCTTAATGGAAACTTAGCTGTTTCTCGAGGAGACACAATTCTTTCTTTTGAACTCATTGCTGTGACAGGAAGGGTTTAGAAAGCCCTTTGGTTAACCCCTTTACATTGAAGTTCCATATTTATACTTACATAAATGCCATAGTTATGATTATTTGAATAAAAACTCCATGCTTAAGAATCTCACCATCATGTTCAACTCATCATCTACTTCTCTTTTTCTCTGCACGTCTGTCCTTCATCATCATTGTCTCCATTGCCTTTATTCACAGGAGAATTCAGGAGACAGTTAACTTCCTTCCACTTTCTTCAGTCTTTTTCCCCAATGAGAGTTTCCATATTCTCAACAGGAACCAGCTCTGTGATTTTTTTTCCAGTGACTATGGTTTAAACTAAAATTTCTTTAGAAGCACCATAGGATAGGTCAATGAGGTGTACCAGGAATAGATGTGTTATAAGTCATTTAAATTAGTGAAGAAAAATTAGATAACTCAGTAACTGATGTCAATATGGTTATTTTATTCACAACTTATATCAAAATAAACAGTACATTTCAATACAAAATATGAAACTTAACTATCTACAAAATTTGTCAGTAAATAGACTGCAATTTAGGGGCATAAAGATACCCTTTACAACAAATGAAGCATATATGAGCACAAGTTCATTAGTCAGTTTTCTTTTATTGTAAAAAAAAAATATTTGAAGTAATTGACATAGAAATGGCTGCCATTTTGGATGTCACATCCGAAGATCCTAACACTCACATTGGGTCACTTGTCAGGGAAGAAGGCAGTAGTTGAAATGACATGATGGATTAGAATAACTTACATGGCACCAGCAAGCAAAGCAGAAGTCAGAGTTCTGCCCCACAACCCCTTGCAGGCACAGCCTGTGGATGTAAATACCTAATGCGCAGTCTCTGCCTTTCACAGCTCCTGCCATTTCCCAACAGAGTCAACCTGAGAACCAAATTCTTAACATGTGTACCTTTGGGAGATTCTCCTTCTAAGGGGAGCAAAGAATGTCTTTAATGAATGTATGCCACAAAATAAGAAAAAGGGTCTATAAATAAATATAATATATGGATCAATATTATTTTAATTTTAATATTTGTATTAAATATGAAATGCCACTACAAATTAATGTGGAATGTGTGAATAAACTTTCCCTCAACAGTAAGAGAGAATGATCCCCATTTGTTGTTATTAAACCTGGTTTTGCAAGTCCTGGACACCTAGGAACATGTTAAAATTTCAATAGCAGTTCACATTTAATAGGCATTGATGCTTTATTTCCCGTCAAATATTAAAAAAATTAAATAAACAAGTTTTTCACGTTTAAAATCTTGTTTTGTGACATTTTTTCCTCATTTTTGTGTGAAACCTCTACAGAGTCTAATGAGTGAGAACAGTCATTCTCCAAGTCTCTAACCTAAGCGAAGTGAAGATATACTTGTGTGAAAGTGCTGAGCTTCTTCCCTGTAAGGACTTCACTCTGGGTCACTGTGACCCTCTCAATGGTGTACAAGAACTAGGGAGCCTGCCATCAATTAGAAATGAACATCCATGTCTACGGTGATCACACAGTGGCTCAGTGAAACTCACATAATGAATTCACTTAAGTGCCTTTGCTCAAACAACTTGTGCTTGCCCGTCCAAGCCCAAAGAGGATGCTATGTTCTTTTTCTGTCTTTTAGTACAGCATAATAATAGATGCAATTTACCTGTATCATTTGCCTTAAACAAAACGTTTATTATTATGTACCCATCTCAAAGTCCTTCAAGTAAGTCTAATGTAAATTTATAGAACTAATAATTTTGGATGGCCTGATTTATGGTCTGCTTTAACGGCAATAGATAGTGATTAGTAAAATGGAGACAAGATATCACAATGAAATGTTGTACTATCATTGCAAAAGGTAGACTCCATGGTTAGTCTACATCCAGTGTACAGACTTATGAGATAATGGTATTCTTGAGATGAAAACTAATAAGATACTATACACATGGAATGCCACCTGTCTGCATTTATCTCTCCCAATTTCACATCCCCCAAATTGCTATTTTCTTTCCAAACAAATTAAATCATCTACATAATGTGTGTGCACTCATGTGTTTTAAAGTCATATACAACATTATTTTCTTCTAGAGGGAATTAGCTCATAAAATAGGTCCTGCAATTAGAGAAATGAAAGTGTCCAAGCAGTTTCAAATTCACTGTTTTGACTCAAAAAAGAAATTATAAAAGCGAATTTGCAGAGCTTAATTTAGCTAAAATGGTCACTCTGACTTTGCACTTCTTTAAAAGTAATTTCCAGTAGGTGAAAGACCTTTGCTTAATGCAAGACAATACCTTTGTTTACCTTTAATTTAAAAAAAATACAAACAGCACTAACAGCCAGTTATTATTTATAAGTATTAACATCTAATTTCCCTGAATGCCTGTGAAGAGAGGTAATTAATGTTATTTTAGATCTAAGTAACTTGAGAAACAGTAAGTGCTTTGCCTAAAATCATCCAGATTCTAAAAGATAGAACCACTCTTAGTTTTTAATTTATTTTATGCATATGGGTACACTGTAGCTATCTTTAATCCCATGCAATTTCCCACTAGTCTGAATATTCTTTGTCTGTATTGCCAGTTACCAGAATAATTCTTGTAAAAAGTAATTTTGATATTAGTAAATGAGAATGTTTTTGTAACATGAGTTTGTGTATGTGTATGTCTGTGAGCTCCATTGTTCCTGAGAACACTAATTTTAACTCATTATGTATTTATCCTGACATACAAAATTATCATTGTCAATTTACTGTGTTTCTCTTGCTTGCCATCTAGGTTGTTCACGATGCATTGTGAAAGAACATGGTCTTACATGGTTTATAGCTATTGTTCTTTATTGAAAATGCAAGCAATATCTTCTGAGGATCAGCAGAATGGTCTTCTACATGAGAGAAGAGGAGCATTGTAAGTGACTGAGAAATCTAGGTATGCCAGCTGAACATTAAGGCATGATCCTGATCAAGTGGAGAATGGTAATTATAGGGGACTTGGGGCCAGTGATACAGTTTTCTCATTTAAGACTTCTTCACAACTTCTTGGAAGAAATCTAACCATGCATTTTTAAAATTGATGAAATGGTTTAGATGTACCTGAGGCAGATCACACTCCATTGTGGTAGATTGTCATATACATCATTTCATGTAAGTAAAGAAATATTAATAGGATTTAATGCTTAACAATTTTTATGTTGCGGTTTTAATTTTAAGCAATGTTCTGAAAAGTTTTTTTAATAATTGCCCAAGAAACTACCTAGTTCCCACTCTTATTCTAATGACTTAATTTTAAAAATTGGTCAATAAAAATGTAGTGCTACCTTAACCTGAGAATTCATTACATTTGATTATTTTTCAAGTAAAGTTTTTGTTTTTTTGTTTTTGTTTTTGGTAGGATAGCCATTTTTCTTTTCTTTTCTTTTCTTTTTTTAATTAGGTATTTTCTTTATTTACATGTAAATTTCTCATTTCCCAGTTTCCCCTCCAAAAACAAACAAACAAACAAACAAAAACAAAAAGAACAAGCCCCTGTTGTGCCCTCCCCCATGCCTGCCACCCTACCCTCTCCCACTTATTGGCCCTGGCATTCCCCTACTCTGGGTCACAGAACCTTCACAGGGCCAAGGTCCTCTCCTTCTATTGATGATTGAGTTTGCAATCCTCTACTATACACATGCTGCCAGAACAACCAGTCCCACCATGTATAGTCCTTGGTTGGTGGTTGAGTCCCTGGGAGCTCTGAGGATACTAGTTAGTACATATTGTTGTTCATCCTAAGGGGTTGCAAACCCTTCCAGCTCCTTTGATCCTTCCTCTAACTTCATTGGTGATCCTGTACTCAGTTCAATGGATGGCTGTGAGACTCTACATCTGTATTAGTCAGGCACTGGAAGAGTCTCTCAGGAGACAGCTATATCAGGCTGGCTTGCCTTTCCTTCAGTCTCTGCTCCATAGCTTATCTCTGCAACTCCTTCCGTGGGCATTTTCTTCCCCCTTTTAAGAAGGAATGAAAGGTCCACATTTTGGTCTTCCTTCTTCTTGAGTTTCTTGAGGTTTGTGGGTTGTTCTTCCTGTATTCTGAACTTCTGGGCTAATAATCACTTATCAGAGAGTGGATACCATATGTGTTCTTTTGTGATTGGGTTACCTCACTCAGGATGGTATTCTCCAGATCCATTCATTTCCCTAAGAATTTCATAAATTCATTGTTTTTAATAGCTGAGTCTACTCCATTGTGTAGATGTACCACAATTTCTGTATCCATTCCTCAGTTGAGGG
>JADRCD010235318.1:0-12993 GCA_019843815.1 Montemys delectorum
ATCCTGATAATGTCTCCTTGCTTTCTCATGCAAGCAATAATATTGGTTTCCCGTAAACATTTCAAATCATACTCGTTATGTTCAAAGTTCTAAATATACTTCCAATGTCTCCTGGCAGTTACTGATATGGGACAAAGGCCCATGGATTTTGCATTTGTCTCTAACTTCAAAAGCTTTGCAGTATTTACTTTGGAAGATAAAATACTTCTGAAGGAAACAGCTTTCATTTGAAACACAATTAATGGGCCTTGGGCATTATAATTTGAGGGCAGATATTGTCCTCGTCAGAAAGCTGTTCTAATTCTTAGGAACGTTGTTTTAACTCTGATGATCTAGATGGTTCTGTGTTCTCTGACATCATGTCACTCTTCCTTGTTATCTATGGCTGAACCTCCTGTGTTGGGGAGGAGGAGGGGGGCTGGTGCTCAGGCTAATGGCAAAGGACTGATTTGGGCTGATGGTTATGGGAACAGAGCCCATCGTGGCAGGGATGGGCAGCGGTGTTGCTCACACCATGGCCAACCAGGATGCAGAGGTAGGGCCAGGAGCAGGCTCCAACCCTCAGGACTGGCTCCAAATGTTCTTTCTACCTTAGTTCCTGTGTCCCAGAGGCGCCCCAGTTCCCCCAAGCAACATCACCAGCTGGAGGCCAGGAGATCAGACAGCTCCAGAGCTTATATCACCTCTAACCCAAGGTGGCATTTTTCCCTGTCAGCCACAGCAGATTCATACTTTACAGCCTAGAAAGGAAAACAGGAAAACCAGCTACCTCCAGTTTCTTTAAAATGGAATCGCTCCTCTCCTGTTTTCAAGCTGTGTAAACAAATATGGGCTAAAGAAGCACAAGATTGAGTACCTTGGATACATTAAAAAAGATGATTCTCTTTTGTATAAGATTTTGAGTATTATTAAGGGTAAAACATAATTAGTTGAATTATAAAACAAATGTGTACTACTCAGAAATAGAAAAATATAAAATATGAACCTTAAAACGTTTTTATATATAAATTATATATTTGCTGTGGTACATAATAACAAAATGCATACTATATTTACTATGTATTTTATATTTAAGTGGTTATAAGACATAAATTCAATGAAATTTAGCATATGCAATATATAATTACATTAGTATATGACACACGCAACTATGCATATCTCTAATAGCTGTATATATATTATAGTTATGTAAGACAAATATAGCAATTATACATTTAAAATGAAGGAGTGGATCTGGGGGAGGGGAGGGGGTAGGACTGAGAGGAGTGGAGGGAAGGAGAACCATGGTTAAGATGTAATGAAGAGAGAAGAAAAGAAGAAAAAACAGTTATACATTTAGATATATACAACATACAATTTTGTATAACTAAATCTATTTTCTGTTCTATTTATATATTAGAATATTACATACATGTACATATTTAACATCTAAAATTTGAACCTCGTTCATAACATGTTAAATGTCTTTTAAATACATATTTGAACTCTCTGTTGCTGAGATAAATCCTCTGGTTTTGTTTAAAACAGTTTAAACTCTCCCCTATGTCTACACTTCCCACCTCTGCATCCCTTGAATTTCCACTGAATTTACTTTTAAGTCAGCAATATGAACAAGCTTGAGAGCTTTAGCTGAAGGTGGCAGTGCAGGCGGTAGACAGTAGCTCCGTACGAACCTTAGATGGAAAGAGAATCACAGCAATAAGCCTTTTGATGTTTCACAGCTGGAGTTGCTGCGGCTTTAAAAAAAAAAAAAAAAAAAAAAAGGTTCAGGGAGGGGGGGAATTAAGATTGTAGTTTGGAACTATAGCGCCACCTAGTGGTCATTCTCTTGTTGCCGGTTAAAGTGCGATCCAAGACACCTACCTCTTTGGTAACTTCGACCACCTTCAGTCAGGAACCCTAGTATATGGTTAGGTATCAATGTGTGGCCCCCTGGACCGGGAAGGCCTCTGCTTGTCTGCTTGCTTGTTAGCACAGGTACTTGGGAATTCTGCAGGTCTGGATAGAGTATGGGGTCAAGAGAGACTTTACATCTCGGTGTCTACTTTTTTTCAAAAGAGCTTTCCCAGAAGCCACCTCCTGTGTCTGGCTGAGGGCTTAATGAGAATAAAAAGCAAGCACAAGCCTGCTTCGACAGCTGAGTGAACTCTCCAAAGAGAGGGAGTCTTGGGAGAGCCCCAAGGGGAGGGAACACATCCTTACAATGTGTCACACACAATGAAGGACATCATTTAAACATCCATCAAAATAACAAAAAGTTTTAAAGATAAGCATGTTCAATGCATGCAAAAATGTAAAGGAAATCTGACGGGCCCCAGCAGGTTGATTTGGGGGTTAATACTTTGGCAATATTAAGAGTTTTGAGGGGGCAGGCAGCTCAGAGGTTAAGAGCACTGGCTATTCTTCAAGAGGGGTCCTGTGTTCAATTTCCAGCAACCACAGGGTGGCTCAGAACTGTCTCTACTGGGATCTGATGACCTCTTCTGCCATGTAGACACACTGTATATATAATAGATGAATAAATCTTTTTAAAAAGAGAGTTTTGAAAACAATCATTGCCCTTTTTGTTGAATTGCAATCGTAAAGGTAGAAAAGTGGGTCTGCAGGAGGAGAGCTGGAGGCCATCTGTTTAGCTTTAGTAAAAACTAAATATTATGGTATGTATAATATACTGTTGCAAAAGGTGACATGTGCATAAGGGTTGGTCGCTGTCTTAGTCAGGGTTCCTAACGCTGCGAGGAAACGCCATCATACAAAGACAGAAGCCACTTGGCGAAGGACGGATTTATTCGGCTTAGATGTCCTGAGTCATACAGTCCATTAAGGGAAGCCAAGGCAGGAGCTCAAACTGTGCAGGACCCTGGAGGCAGGAGCTGATTCAGAGGCCATTGGAGGAGTGCGGCTCACTGGCTTCTCCTCGTATCTTGCTCAGCTGGTTTTCTCATAGAACCAGGACCACCAGCCTAGGGGTGGCTCCACGCACAGTGGGCTGAGAGTGATGGAGCCCCCATCAATCACTAATTTAAAGAATGTCCAACAGTCTTGCTGACAGCCAGATCTTGCGGAGGCATTTTCTTAGTTGAGACTTTTCTCCTCTTAGGTGACTACAGCAGTTTGTGTCAAGCTGACATAAAACGAGCCAGCACAGTCACCAACCAGGGACACCATTGGAAGATGCTGTAATCTGCCGGAAAAAAAAGCAGGATATTGGGTAAGGCATTCCATTGAAGGGGGTACTGGAACTGCAGTGTCTGTTTTCCTTGTTTGTTTGTTTGTTTCTCTAGTGCTATAGTGAGGAGCTATGTTCCACTGAGCATCTCTTACCATCATACATTGCCTTCCATTAGCTCCAGAAAGCGAGCATACTAGGCAAGGAATGAAGCCTCTATACCCACGAGCCAAGATAAAACTTCTCATGTAATAAGTCATCTCGAGTGTTTTATCACAGGGATGGAGAGCTAGTGTTCAGCCAAAATCAGCGTTATTTTACTGTTTTGTCATGCTATCCATCTCCAAATAGAATACTCTGTGAAAGTCAAATATACAAATGGATGGGTTGAATAGAAAGGGTTCTGCTCGACCAAGCAACCTCCACTCTATCATCTGCACAGCCACCAGCTTCCATCCATAGAGACATTACCGAGGCGAGTCCATAGTTAAGCATGTTCTGCAGTACAGAGGGACATCCCCACCTCCGTCAATCCTGGAGGTTAATGCTAAGCCCTTTTCTCTGAGCTCTGAAATCATGGCTGAGTCTCTCCTCGGGTCTTTCTGCTTTCCAGAGTACACCAAGTGTTTCATTTGGAACTTGATTTTGCTGCCACTAAAACATTTGTCTTGAGACATTAGAAACAATGCCAGGCCATTGCTTCAGATTGGACACCTCACTGTTATGGGAACCACAAAACTGTGTCAACCCATCTAGCCTTCCCTTGTGAGAGAGCTTTAGACTTCTGGATACAACCTAAAACAAACAAACAAAAATCCAGAAAAGCAATATAAGTAAATAAGAACTCCTAATAACCCCACATACCTATAGAAACTAACTGTCTGGTGTGCTTTCTTCCAACATTTATCTAGGTGATATGTACAGACAAAATACTTGTGTAAGATATGCAAGGTAATTTATCCACTATTAATACAATATCAATTTATTTTCTGACACTGTAAGTCAATACCACTGAACCGATAAAGAATATGTGGCTCAAAGCTCTAGAGGCTGGGAAGTGCGATATCAAGATGGTGACTTCTCATAACAGCCTTCCTCCTGCATCGCAACATGGGAGGGTATCACATGGCAAGATAAAGCAAGCACGTTAGCACACATCTCTCTCCCTCTTCTTACAGAGTCACTAGTACCATCACAGAGACCTCATTCCCAAGACCTTATGTAATACTAACGCCTCACAGAAGAACTCCTTCCAAACTGTATTAGCCCATGAATTGGGGATTAAATTATCAACACATGAACTTTCACCACACCAGTGACCTTACCTGACTGAGCTCTCAGGAGTCCATGCCAAAGAGACTGAATATATGCATGACTTTAGTCTGAAGTAGTCACCTAGTGCCTAACTCAGGAAT
Source organism: Montemys delectorum (assembly GCA_019843815.1). NCBI lineage: Eukaryota > Metazoa > Chordata > Mammalia > Rodentia > Muridae > Montemys > Montemys delectorum. The sequence continues at coordinate 4,585 of JADRCD010235318.1, forward strand.
AACTTGTGTCTCTGTAGCATCCCCCTAAGTTTGTGGCAGGCACTGACAATCAATCCCAGCATCACTGTGGAGCCTGAATGTAACCTCAGGATGTGTCTCATCACTGGGCTCCCTTCTTTGGCATTCTTGACCTTTCTTACATAATTCAAGTTTGTCTTTAAGGCACAAAGGGCTCTGGGTGTAGAGATAAATCACCTCCTATCAAATGGCTATTTTGGTCCTTTGTGAGTTCTTCCGTCGTAGATGTTCTGCAATCCACAAAATTCTGCTAGCCAGAGGTTAATACTCAGAGAGGTAAAGAGCTGCTTTAAAATTCCTAGTGAAAGGTGGGCTGGGCCGTAGGAAGATAGAACTGCATCTCTGTAGCAGCCTGGGTTTCCATGGAAACAGATGTAGTTGAATCAAATCCATGAGTGAACTTTTCCACGTTAGGTTTAAGCATGGAATGTGGTAAGAAAAAGCTACTTACTGACCAGGCATAGTGAAAATTTCAACAAGACCCTCCACAAAAGGCTCAAAACAAAATGGGTGTGACTTTACACACACACACACACACACACACACACACACACACACAAGCACAACGATATGAGAACCCGGCTTCAACCTCCTGCAGTTACCCGCGTGCTAATCAGCAAAATAGGCCCACGTGGAGAGTAAAAATTAGTGTAACTCATTCTGGAAACAGCACTGTTAAGAAACCCTTAATGAGCCCAGTGGTTATAATTTGGAGTGTTGGGGGCTTAATCAAATACGAAAATCACACTTTGCAGACCCCAAAGCCCCTCATTTACTGGAGACATTTATGAAGCCAGAGGTGTGATGTTGCTCTGAGGGAAAGGTTTGGCCTGGTCTTTGTGTGAGCTACAGAGGCCTTGAATCAGTTCCTTTGTTCCCCGAGCTATCAGAAGCACAAATGCACTTGCACTTCTGGGAGCACTCGCCCTGAGCCCCAGGAAATTTAGGAGCCCCGGGTGGTTTCCCCTCTGGTGGAGAGGGGAGAAGCTGCAGGTCAGTTGAGCCTGGAAGACGCTGGGAGGAGTTTAGAATCCTGCTGTTTCCTCCTCTTTCTGCTTACAGCAAGGACTGGGTTCCACCCAGCATTTGCCAATGACCTCTGCCATCAACAGCGGGCTTCATCTCGCTTATGTGGTTTTAAGGATATCTGCTAGTTAGTCAGGTACTTTGTAAATTTTAGGGCTTCAACCTGCGAGAACAAACTTGATTTGCAACAGACACTGCAGAACAGAGGGGAGCCAGGGAGCTGAGGGGACAACTTAGATTCTGGCATAACTTGGAGTCTCCGGCTTTTCATGACCATGCTTGTGCACGTGTGCGTGTCTTTTCAAACACGGTCCCATATAGCCCATTAGCTTCCAAGTCCCTAGGTAGTTGAGGTTGGTCTTGAACTCCTGCTCCTCTTGCTCCCACCTCCTCAGGGCTGGGATTACAAGCAGGCACCACCATCCCTGGAGCTGTCTGTCCTTTGAATGCCAGTTCCATTAAACTCATATTAAATTTGCTGCCATTTCTCATGGCTTGAGTGTGACTGTCCCCTCAAGGCTGGTCTTTGTCACTTGCCTCTGGCAGGTGGGAGCCTTAGTGTCCAGCTGGCAATAGATGCAGGCTATTAGGGGTGAGCCTTGGGGCTCTTTCCATCCCCTACTTCTGGTTCTCTCTCTCCTTTCTGATCCATTAAGATGTGAACAAGCCATGTCAGGAGCTCCGGCTGCCACAGGACAAGCTGCTGCAGCCTTCTTCTGACCACCCTACCCATCAAGACGGACCATCCCTCTGAGACTGAACCTCCTTACGTTGTCCGAGTGTTCTTTGTCAGAGCGATGAGAACCGTTGTAATTAGACTAAAGCAATGAGCTAACGTGCGTGGTTCTGCAAGCTGACGTTCCTGACTCTGCATCAAAGACTCCATCCTTCAAAAACTGAGTGCTGCATTTTTTTTTTTTTTCTGGAAGCATCAGAGACCAGCTGGAGAGGTAACAGTGACAAATTTCTGGAATGTTCTACGCACAAGAACCCAATCAAAGAGAAAGAGGTCCAGCTATGTTTAACAGTTTCAGGGAGAGCTCCCCTCTCACCTCCAAGGCCTGGGCAACAATGCTGGTTCTTAGTCCACTCTAGTGCTGAACAAACTTACCCCATCCTCCATGGCTGAATGGCTTTTCAGATTCCTCTTCAGTAGGATCATATCTAAGCATTTTGTGACCGCCTCCACGTCTATTCTTGCCATCACCCCCAGGCTTTGTGAGAAGCCTTTCTTCTCCCTTTACAATACAGGATTAAACATGCCAAGCACTTCCCTGTTGTTGGCCTTTATGGACTATAGGTAGATGAGACTCTCTCCTGATCGCTCTTGCAGGATTAGGTCCCAGTTCCCACTTCTCAGCTTTGTGGCTCTGAGGTTAACCTCCCTTCATATTGATGAGCCTTCTTGGCTTTAGTTTGCTTCCCTTTGTTGCCCATCTTGGAAGATTTTTTTCACCTGCCATATTACAAGATGGAGAAGAGCCGGTTTTTGTTTTGAGGAAGCCTGTCAGAGTAGATGCAGGCACAAAACGAGAGTGCCACTGTTGTCACATTTGTTCTTTGAAAGGTTAAAAATACAGATTCAGACAAAGGCCTGCCGAGTGCCTTGCCACAAGGCACAGGCAGAGAAAGATGCCTACAGACCTGCCCCGGCCTTGCCTCCCAATCCACACAAGCAGGCTGCAAACACCTAGAGATGCACTAGCTGCTACACTGCATAGAGAGAGGAGGTCACCCAGAGGCCTGCCAGCAGAGTGGCCTGCCTGCAGCTGGAACTACTACAATGTGCAAGTGTGTGGTGGACAGATGGGAGAGAAAGAGAAGTGGAGCAGTTTGATCTGGAGATACAGGATGGCGAGGAGTAGCCTGCTGTGAGTAGCCAGCCCCGCGAAGTCCCATGGTGCCACTGAAGACCACGATGATGGGTCCCTGATGATGCTGCAGCGAAGGTTGGTGTTGATGTCTTTGGTGCATAAATATTATCACTAGAGATCATAGGGATGTCCCTGGTCTGGGCAGCTGCTAGGGACCGCGTGCATGTCCTGGGGCTGAGCAGGATTGGCCCCGCCCCTCACTGGTTGTGGTGCTCTGAAGAGCTGCCCTACCTCTCACCAGTGGCAGTACTAGGAAGAGTGGGCCCCCGTCTCACGCAGCACAGGAAAGCTGGTCCTCTGTGGCGTGGAGGCAGGGTGCAGGTGGCCAGCCCTGAAGGTGTGATTGGCACTGACATGAAGGTGATACTCTCCCCAAAGCCCTTCCACCTCCTTGTCACCTCTAGCAGTCAGGAAAGTTGGCCCTGCCCCTCGATGGCTGCAGCACTTTAGAGAGCAGTCCCTATTTATACCTCACTAGGGCAGAGCTGGCCCTGGTGGCAGGTGGTGGGGGTGGGGGGGTAGGGATGCAGGCGAGCCAACTCCCAGGATGAGAGCACAGGCACATGGTCCCTACTACTCCTATGCCATGAGGTAGCACAGACACAGAGGTGGCACCCTCACCTCTTATGGTCTGGAGAGCGAGGGATCATGAGAACAGGTGAGCTAGTATTTGAGGTAGCCTGGGCATGGGATGTGTAGGTGCCCTCTCCCCTTCATCCCTAGTTACCTGAAGCAGTGGGGACAGCTGGCCCAGGGCTCATAAAAACAGTTGAGCTGCCCTTACTGGTTACAACCCTCAGAAGAGTGGGTCCTCAACCTTGCCAGGGCAGCACAGTAGAGCTGGCCCTATGGAGGGGGAGGCAGGTGAGCTGGCCCAGAGAGTTGGCCTCGTCACTTACCTGCCAGGAGGTGGAGAGGGCACAGGGGTGATGCCCTTCCCCTCCCCCCGACCTGTGGTAGTCGGGAAAGTTGGCACTAAAATCAGAACAGGAGCACTAGCCCTGCCTCTCACTGGCACTCGGGAGGATGAGCCTTGTGCAAAACAGTGGAACCAGGTCTAATGGTGAAGGCATGGGTGAGCCTGGCCCCTAGGGTATGAGAACAGGAGGGCTGGTCCAGCCCCTCACCAGGATATAGTGTGGGAGAACAGGCCTCACACGTAGACTGAACAGCACCACGGAGGAATGGGTGCAGGTGATCCAGCCTGAGGGCATGAGGGCAGGAGAGCTGACCCTGTCTCCTGCCAGTGGCAGCACTGGGTGGCCTAGCATAGCAGTGTGGCACCCTGGTGGTATCAATAAGGAGAGCTGGCTCAGCTCAGCTGCCACCCAGGCCTAGATTCAGGGCTTTCAGTTGGCCTACCCCCAAATCTATATCATCTTAGAATGGCTGATGTGTGAAAGGGCCAACTCTGCTGACCCAAAGATGCAAGATCTCCATGACGCAGGGCAACAACAGGATAACTGGGAGCAGTCCTCGAGAGGATCCAATATTGATGATGTCACAGAAGCCAGAGATCCCGAACCAGACCGATGATTCATCGCACTGGACATTTGCAAGAGAAGATGTGTGGAAGGAGGGGTATACTGTGGGGGCACACTGTGGCACACTACAGCTTCCAAGATGAGATGTTTTGTAGCTTTTGTTTGCTTGTTGGTTTGTTTTGGTTTGGCTTGGTTGGGTTTAGTTTAGTTTTTTTTTTTTTCTCCTTCTTTTAGTCTGTTTTTTTAATTGGAGGAGGAAGTTGCAAGGGTGGAGAGCAGATATGAGGGGCTAGGGGGATGACTGGGACTGGTGTGAAACTCACAAAGAATCAATAAAAAGTTAAAAAAATGTGAACATATATTATGTATACATAATATATATATACATTCAATGTTATATATATATATATACATTCAATGTTTTACACACACATACAAACACACACACACACATATATACAAACAAACACACACACACACACACACACACACACACACACACACACATATCCCTACACACAGATTAATAGAATGGGGAGGTGGAAGGACCAATGAGACTTTGAGTTCAGCCTCATTATTCCTCGAGAGGAGGAAGATGGTCTTCAGAGATAGCAGGACCTTTCTTTCCCTAGCTGCATGGAAAGTGTTCTTGAGACCTGCCCATGAGGATCCACCTTCTCAGAGCTGAGTCTCAGCCAAATCTGAGTGATCTGATGCACAGCATGAGCAAAGCTTGGTCACTTCTGATTCACATGAATAAGTTCAGGGGTAGGGAGACGGCTCAGTGGTTAATACACTGCCCACAACAGACACAAACATGAAGACTGGACTTTTGGATTCCTAGAAACCCAAGTAAATGTCAGACACACTCTAATTCTGGCTTCTTAGAAGGAGAGACAAGATGTCCAGAGCAAGCTCTCTAAGGAGACGTATTAGTGACCTCTGGGTTTCACTGAGAGACTCTGTCTCAATGAATACGATGGAAGGGCAACCAAGGACCATTCTGGATATGAAACCCAGACCACCACATGAATTCTCAGACTAGTACACATACATGGCGCTTCTAGTCACCCCAAAACATACAAGCACATCTTCACATATCACTCACACGCACACATGTATACACACATTCAAAGCCTGCCCAAACTCATTTCCTAAAGGACAGTAGTTAGGGCACAAAACAGTATTCTATCGCATTTAACAGACCACCACAGCTCCAGTGGCTTCCAGATAGTCTTTCATTTTATGGCTCCAGATGTTGAAAGCTAGGAATTGGCCTCAGGTGATGGTAATGCCTCATTTATTTCTAGAGGTTCTAGCTAGGAATCCACTTTCCTGGCCTGTTTGTCTAGCTTGTAGGGCCTGCTGTGTTTCTTGGCTCATGGTGCCCTTCTTCCTGGCTCAGGCCAGCAGGGACTATTCAGCATCTCTCGACTCTCTGCATGGCATATCACTCTGTCTCTCCACTTTCCTCTTTATTCCTAAGGCCCTGGAGATTTAACCCTGGAAATTACTCCTCCACAATCCAGGAAAAGCTCTACAGCTAATCTCCATTGGCTACTTTAATTTCCTGTTGTGTGGTCTGCTTGGAACTGAAGGGTCAGGGATGGGCCTGTGGTGAGGGATCCCTATTCTGTCTGCCTCGGAGCATCTCTAGTTTGTCAGGAGCACTTCCTACAATCTTTCCGAGTTACAGTTTTTTTTTTAAAGATATATTTATTATTATAATTAAGTACACTATAGCTGTCTTCAGACACACCAGAAGAGGGCGTCAGATCTCATTATGGGTGGTTGTGAGCCACCATGCGGTTGCTGGGATTTGAACTCGGGACCTTCGAAAGAGCAGTCAGTGCTCTCACCCACCGAGCCATCTCACCAGCCCCCAAGTTACAGTTTTAACTTAAGACTTAAAGGTTCTTAAGTGCATATCACTTGGTGAACTCTGCGCGAGCACCAAGGCCCATACCCCTTTGGCATCCATGTAACTGTGATGTCAGGCATGGTTGAGTGCTCGAGGCCTTCTAACCCATACTTGTGACATTGCTGGGCTCCTTTGTTACTTTCATTTAACCATTAGTCATGTGCATTCTCACATGAACCCTGTGAAGCTGACGTTTTCTTCCCAGGATTAATGGTGAGGTGCTATGCTCATGGTCAAGAGATGAATTCCCTATAAGAGCTGCAAGTCTGTATGTCCTTGGCTTCCCCTGCAGGGTTAAGAGAATAACATAGGTTTTGTGTGTCTTCAGTGGGAGATGCGCCAAGTCCTGCAGAGAATTCATGTGTGTGTGTGTGTGTGTGTGTGTGTGTGTGTGTGTGTGTATGTGGTGACACCCAGACAGAGTGGGGCTTCCCCTTAAGAGAAAGGAAAGGAGGGATGGGGGAAGGGTCTGCATGGGTGGGGTACTTGGAGGCAAGGAAGGGCTGATACTGGGTTGTAATGACAACAAATAAATTAATTTAATTTTAAAAATTGGGTTTTCCAAAATTAATAAAATTCCCATGAAGTATTTATAATATTGCCATGAAATAAGAGGCATAAGTTGTTGCAGTGTCTTGGGCACCTGATGTTTAACTGCTAAAATTATAATATCTCAGGATAATGCATTTACTAACTAATATAATCAACTCAAATTAAATAAAGTGCTTATGACCTCCAGTAGGGGTGGGATTTGGGGGGAAGAATAACACAAAAACCATTTGACCATTAGAGGGAGACAACTCTGAAGAATCTACTTAAAATCTCTCTCTCTCTCTCTCTCTCGAACTCTCGAACTCTCTCTCTCGAACTCTGTGTGTGTGTGTGTGTGTGTGTGTCTGTCTGTCTGTCTGTCTGTCTGTCTGTCTGTCTGTTGTTGGGTACAGATAGTGAACAACACTATTCATGTTTAAGATTGGTTTCCAGGAGCAAGGCAGTGGTGGCACACACCTTTAATCCCAGCACTTGGGAGGCAGAGGCAGGCAGATTTCTGAGTTCCAGGCCAGTCTGGTCTACAGAGTGATTTCCAGGACAGTCAGGGCAACACAGAGAAACCCTGTCCCAAAAAACCCCGAAGAAAACGTCAGCTTCACAGGATGGTTTCCAGGGCTGGTCAATAGGCAGACATGAGGGAGCTAATTGCCACTTTCCAGGATGGAGCTCAGGGGTCAGCCTTTCCCAACTCCTCCAACGAACACTTTCCCACAGTGGCCTCCGCTATTTAGAGGCAGTGGCTGATTACTTGTTTAATTTTTAAAATTACATGTTATTATTTATTTTGTGTGCAGCAGGAGGAACCCATGTGTCACCGTACATTTGAGGAGGCCAGAGAACAACAGAAGTCAGTCCTTGCCCTCTACAACATGGACCCAGGGTTAACTCAGGTTGTTAGGCTTGATGGAGTTACCTTTACCAGCTCCTTTTCTTTTCTTTTTAATGAATGATATGTATATGTGTGCATATTGTGTGTGTGTATGTATTTATAACAACTAAGCTATTGCCATAACATTTAAAAACAAAACGGTTTTTTTCCCTCCATACCAGACCATTTTGTGGAAAGAAATTCCATTATGTTGTGTGAATTGTTATAAGAAAATGAAACCCTGAGGATTCTGCATGGCAGCAGGTACTGTGCCCATGGCCTGAGACAAAGACAGCTGTTTACTGAATGCTGTCACAGTTATGTGTCACCGGAAGGGGACTGAGGGTGTGTTTTCTTCTAGTAGAGAGTCGCTGCAGACACGTTCTACTTTCAAACATAAAACTTCTGAGGTAAGAGCTTGCCTCCCACAAACTAAAATATATAATATTGCATGTGTTCCCTCACTGAGTTTCCAGAGAGAGAGCGAGAGTGAGTGAGAGCAAGAGAGAGCAAGAGAGCAAGAGAGAGAGAGAGAGAGAGAGAGAGAGAGAGAGAGAGAGAGCAAGAGAGAGGAGAGTGAGACAGAGAGTGAGACACACACAGAGCAAGAGAGAGAGAGAGACAGAGAGAGAGAGACAGAGAGAGAGAGAGACAGAGAGAGACAGA
>JADRCD010235320.1:6997-17508 GCA_019843815.1 Montemys delectorum
ATGAGTTCAAGGTCATCTGGGGTTAAAGGTGTGGTGGCACACACCTTTAACCTGGGCCACACTTTTTGCTGGAGACGTATATAAGGACATTAAAAGAAGGAAGGCTCTCTCTGCTTCGCCTGCTTGCCTTGTGGGACTGAGCAATTGCTGGATCCTTGGACTTCCATTCACAGCTGCTGCCGCGACTGTTGTTGGGAATTGATTGTTGGGAGTTAGACTACAAACTGTAAGTCATCAATAAATCCCTTTACTACATAGAGACTAAGTTCTGTGACTCTAGAAGAACCATAACTAAAACACACACCATCACATAGATGGATGGACAAAGTAAGTGACTTCTCAGTGTGTATCTCAAAGGAGTGATAGGTAGAGAGGGAACTCCAGCTTGTAGTGGGGTTCATCTCATCTTGGTCTTCACTGTTTAATGTAATCCACTTGAACTCATGTGTTCACCCATCAGGATCTGGTCCCAGCACCTAGTTTCCAGGATCCTGTTCTTTGCAACTCAACTCAACCCTGTGGTTTGATTGGTCGTCTGACTCTCCACCCTCGCAGCTTTGCATGCCTTCAGCAGCTCCCCAGTTGCGTTCCTAATGTCTTATCTAACCATTGCAGCTACTGTCCTAGCTCTCATATTTTCCTCTAGTTAGGCTGGAGATTGCTGTTCTGAAACATCATGACCAAAAGCAGTTTGGGGAAGGAAAGTGTTTATTTGGTTTACATATCCTGAATCATAGTCCATTGAGGGAAGCCACTGAAACTGGGCAGTCACCGGGAGACAGAAGCAGATGCAGAGGCCATGGAAGGCTGTTGCTTACTGACTTTCTCCTCCTGGCTTGCTCAGCCTGCTTTCTTATAGAACCCAGGACCAGATCAGGGATGGTACCACCCACAATGGTCGGGGCCCTCCATTTTTGATCAATAATTAAGAAATCGCCCTACAGGCTTGCCTACAGCCAGATCTTCTGGAAACATTTTCTTAATTGAGTTTCCCTCCTCTCAAATGACTGTAGTTTGTGCCCAGTTGACATAAAACTAGCCAGCACACCACATGATGCGTTAGTATGGGCTAAGAGTTAATATTAGTAATTAAGCATGGAATGAAAGAACCCATGTTTTCCAACATCCAGCTATCAGCAGAATCAATGCTACTTGACAAATTTCTGCCAATAAAGTCAACCTACAGAATTCTGACATTGTGAAAAGACATGGGTGGGCTCTTCTTAGTGTCTGGTATAGTGTGTTTACAGTAGTCTCTCTCACATCTCTATTTCTTTTCCTTTTGTTCAGCAGGATCTTTTTGTACATCCCAGGCTGGTCTTGAACTCTTGATCTTATTTCTGCCTCCTCAGTGCTGAGCTTTACAGGCATGGTCCATCGGGTTTGTTATGAATGTTGTTGTTATCATCAATAATTACAAACTTTGTGTGTGTGTGTGTGCTGACAATTTTGGAGTTTGGGTTTCTTTAAAAAGAACACAGAAATATTATAGAAATACGTTTTCATTTTAATCTCAGGTGTGGAATATGGGGTTACTTCATATTGTTCACAACAGCTGACTTCTGATTGGCCTCATGCTCTAGTTGGGGTGTGATTCTGCCAGTGGCAGATAGTTTCTGTAATATTGTGATGTTGGGACTTCTGGGGACTTTTCAGAGGATATATAAATGCTAGGTCCCTGAGACAGTTGGTTAGTTGGCTAGTTGTTGGGGCTTTGTTGGTTGATGGTTGGTTGCTATTGGTTGTTGTTGGTCATGGTTTGTTAAGTAGTCATGAAGAAGAAATTAGATATCTTGACAGTGAAGGTCAAACTTTCCCCCAAGGAACCCTGTGTTCCTAATCAGCAGGAAGTAGTCTAAGAATAACATTGCCCCTTTACCCTCTGTCCCCTTTCTCTCCTATTCAGTGTTAGAGGGTTGAGAGGGTGAAAGAAAAGGGGTGGAGAAGGGTGGAAGAAAGAAGAACCCACAAAGTAACAAATGCCAGCTGTGTGTGTGTGTGTGTGTGTGTATACAGATACACATGTATATGTGTACATCTGTACTGTGGGTTAGAGGAAAACCATGAATGTCATTCATTAGTTACTGTCCACACTTTTTGAAACAGAATCTCTAACTGGCCTGGACCAAATGGACTAGGCTGGCTGGACACTGAGCCCCAGGGACTAGCCTTTCTTTGTATTCCTAGTGCTGGGATTACAAGCACATGTCCCTACGCTGGCCTTTATCCCTGTGTCCTGGGAACTGATCCAAAGTCCTCATGTTTTCAAAAGAAATATTTTATACCCTGAGTCATCTTCCAAGCACATACAATTTTTATTAAACTTTGATTGATTTATTATTGTTATTTTTGTGTATGTGTGTGTACCCATGTAGGTTTATTGTTACTGTGTATGTGTAGGTGCCTGAGGAGGCCAGAGGGCATTAGATTCTCAGGAACTGGAGTTGTAGGTATATTTTAGCTACCTGATAAGGGTATTAGGAAACAAACTCAGGACCTCTGTAAGAGCAGTAAGTGCTCTTAACTTCTGAGCCACTTCAGCTCCCTCCCACATACTTTCTCAATACCTAAATATAAACTTCAGACTTCAATTTTTATGGCCTAGTAAGTGTGGTGGTTGGATTGCAGACTGGCAGTTGGTCCAGCTAGGCCCAGAGGAAGGCCCATTCACAAGGTCTTAAGCCTGCCTGGGACTAAATTACACAGCAATGATGTGAGAAGGGAGACTTGCCCTGCCCCAACCCATGTATATACTTAGAGAATTCCTTCTGTATCTTGGGGTCCTTTTCTGCCTCTGACCTTGTTTTATCAATTTAAATCACCAGGGTTTTTTTATATTGTCTAATATTTCAGGCATTCAGAAAGCTTCAGAAAATACTCATGAGCCTATCACATAATTATCTCAAATGCAGTATTGTATCATAGTTTCTTCAGGTAGAAGTGTATAGATGTGCATGCATGTGTGTGTATGTGTGTGTTTGTGTGTGAGTGTGTGTGTGCACCTGTATGTGTGTGTGTGTGCACCTGTGTGTATGTTTGTATGTGTGTGCATGTGCACCTGTGTATGTGTGTGTGTGTGTGTGTGTGTGTGCATGTGCATGTGCATGTGCATATGCATGTATATACGTGTTTTTGGTGGGAGAGGTCTGGCAGCTGGCAGAGGTCAGCCTCAGGTGCCATTCCTCAATATCCATCCACCTCGATCTTTGAGACAGAATATCTCACTGGCATGGGAGCTTGCCAACTAGGCTAAGCTGGTTAGCTCGAGAGGCAGCAATCCTCCTGTCTCTGCTTCCCTTGTACTGGGATACAAGTGAGTGTCACCATGCTCAGTTTGAGACTGGGAATCTCACCTGGGTTGTGACAAGCATCTTCTGGACTGGGCCATTTTTCTAGAACTTCTTCACCTCCTTTTCCTTTTATTTCCCGAGGAAGAAATTCGTATGGTTTTCTTGATAGGTTATTTTATTGACTGACGATTGATGTGGGAGGGCCCAGACCCCGATGGGCTGCGCCACCCCTGGGCAGGTGGTCCTGGATAGTATAAAAAGTAAGCTGAGCAAGTCACTGAGAGCAAGCTAGTCATTCCCCATGGCTTCTTCAGGTCCTTCCCCCAGGTTCCTGCCTCCAGTTTCGCCCTTACTTCCTTCAGTGATGGACTGTTACCTGGACATGTGAGAGGAAACAAACCCTTTGCTCCTCAAGTTGCTGTTGGACCTAGTGTTTATCACGGCAGTAGAAACTCTAACTAACACAGCACAATCTCAGAGGGAAGCAGGGCCAAGCCTCCTCAACAGCTCCAACCTCTGGATTGTTCTTTGAAGCTCTTTATAACCTTGAGAGAACCCTCCTCTTTTTTAGTCTATCATTATAATTTGTGGGGCTCAGCCTTGCCCTGCCTTATCCTTCTTCTATCTCCTTCACGACACTTGCAAAAACATCATTATATCATGGGGTAAGCCTCATTTCACAGTTTCTGGAGTCTCCTTGTCTTGTATTTTTTTTCCTTATTGATTTGTAAGAACAGAGAATTCTTTATGTGATATGTGGTAGATATTGATTTGTCCTCAGTGCAATAAGCTGTAAATATCGTCAGCTGCAACCTGGTCTCTAGCTTTAGTCACAGTGCCTTTTTAATACAGCCTTTCATAAAATATCTACCATTGCCAACCTCTCCTTGTATGGCTTCTTGTCTCTGGGTTGCATTAATTACAGAAATAGAGAACAGCTGCAGCACAGGTGGGCCACTGGCCGAGGCTTCCACTGTTGGAACATGCTATTGAAGTGACAGCCTGCTCCAAGCAGCATCTCAGCTAGCTGTGGATGTATCTTATGATTGCACCTTCTAAGTAGCAGGGATCTGAGGACATGTCTGGTTTGAGACAAAGGTCTGGAGCCCCACGCTATCTTCAGACCACCAAGTCTCCTGGAAATGGCAGGATCTCCACTCCCTCACCAAGGTGTGGATTCCTCCCTGCGAGTGGGAAGCTGGATGACTTTTGATGGCATTCTCCACTTCTCATCTCCTACCTTCATTTGCCTCGGTCCCTCTTCCATGGCCCCAGTTAGCTCCAGTAGTAGCTGGGACCCACTGACCCAGAGGCTAAGTTCTGCAGCCCCAGTCTACTTCAGCTTGAGAAGTCAGGTATGGTTTGGGTGCAAACTTTCAGTTTTTAGGCTCCTATAGTTCACAGGTAATATAGCAAAAAACTGACTACACACTTTTAAAGTAGTAAAGATAGTGGCTCCAAATGTCCTAGAGAAAAATACCTTTCTGAAGAGCAGCCGCTGACTCTGTAGGGACAGTGAGTTTCAAGGCAACCCTAAGGAACCCATTTATGCAATCATCTGGTGATCTCTCTGTTTCTTCTAAGTGACTCTGGGTTCAATACAGACTTAAATACTCAATAAAGAATCCTATGGCTTATGGTTAATGCTTTGTGTCAGGGCTCCCTGGCATGTGTTCTACTCTTTAGATGCATGCTGACAGCCTTGAGAGTGCTGGTGGTGGAGTGAGGTGGGGACTTGGCAGGATTCTGTCTGCTTCCTCACTTCCTGATGGTGCACCCACACAAAGATAAAGATTTCATTTCTACCAGCTGGATTGTCCTGGCAGGCCAAGCACAGGCCAGGCTATGCTAGAATGGCGTAGCTTGGCCGTCCTTCTTGGGCACTAAGTTGCCTCTGGCCAAGTTCTCCATTATATTCTAGAGAGATGCTTATTTTACTTATACATCACCTATGGCTTTGGTTTGCTATCTCCCTCGCCTTGGCTTTGTATGGCTCTCTTCTAGCGTCTGAGCACTGATTCTGGAGTACTGCCAAAGGGACTTTGGGTCATCTGTCTACTTGGCTATGGGGTGAGACACAGAGAGACATTTCATTTTGCTTTAGAAAGGCCCAAAACAAAACAAAAGACTAAAGGAAACGACCCCTCTTCACACACACAGACATTACATGCTTTCATGGAAAACCTTCTTTAAATTATTTACTTCCCATATGATGTCCCTCGGAGTCCCTGGGAGCAAGCACTGTGAAGGAAGGAAGGGGCACATCTCTGTTATCCAACAAACTTTTGACTTCAATTTTTTTTTTAAAAAAATATTTATTTATTTGCATGAGTGTGTGTATATGTATGAGTGTGCATGCACACATGCCACAGTACACATGAGGTTAAAGGGCAACTCTCAAGAGTGCCTAACTTCAATCCCTGAGGCCTATCACATTCATGAAAAAACTACCTTGCTGCCAACATCTGGGATTCTAGGGATAATTCCCCCTCAAACCCCAACAAGAAGGAAGCAAGTAGTAGAGATGAACACTCCTGGGAGCAGCCTTCAGGCAGTGGCAGATGGGCATTGATGTAGTTTTGTAGTTGATATAGTTTTTGTAATTTTGTAAGAGTGGAATGATTCCTGGGTGGCTCATGATGCCATGGCAGTCAGCAGTATGGGCAGCTTTTCTGAATGAGTGCATTTTACTTAAATTCCCTTGCTTGCAAACCACAGACCCTCATTCTGGCCGACCGAAGAGAAAGCATTGCACTGAGAGAGTGCACAGTGTCGAGGAAGGGCCAGGAGCCAGGCTGGCCATAGTGGTATGAAGATGACCAGTCAGGGCATAGATAGGAGCTAGGGTTTCCTGGCACTAGCTGTGTGCCAGGCCCTTGGTCTCAACTGTCACCTGATTTAATTTTCACAGTGACCCCATGAGGTTGCATGCTGATGTCACCTCTACATTGTCAGGGTGTGCCGGCTTCAGAGGTCCTCTTGCTGTTCTGTGCTGGCTCTTTCAGTGAGGCAATGGACAGACCTTAGAGCCTTGCCCATGCATATACTAATGGCTCAGAAGCCTGAGTTCTGGATCACCTTTCTTGGTTGATTGATACCTTTGCACCTAAGGTGTGGTGGCATCTGGTCTATTTCTTTCCCTCGTAAGTCTCAGGTTCTTGGGGGGATACCCACCAAATTGACACAACTTTGATCAGTGTGGTACTGCATGTCGGGGTCCAGTGGTACGCGTTAAGTCCCAGAGCTCACCTGCTCTGGCGTCTCTCCTAGGAGAGAGAGGGTAGAAGCATGAGAGAGCACTTCTGTACCCTAAACTGCACTCTATGTTTCTTTCTTCTTTTAAAAAAAAACCAGAGTCTCTAGCCCAGACTGGCCCTGAAGTCACTACATAGCTGAAGGTGAACATAAACTTTTGTGTTTTCTTTTTCCACCTACTCAGTGCAGGGTTAGAGGTGTGCCCCATCATGATTGTCTTATGTGCTGCTGAGGACGGAACCCAGGACTTTGTACACACTGTGTAAGCACTCTATCATCTGAGCCACATCTGGAGCTCTAGATGGTTATGTTTCTCATATGCAAATGACACCTCTCAGCATGAGAAGCCTGAATCAAACACAGTAGCAGCCCCTTGGAACTTGATGGGAAAACAAATTCACTTTTCTGCCTCATCCAAGACCCACTTGCTTTGAACCTCGGAGGGCAGAGTGAGAGTCTGGGTGTTTAGTATGTGTGTGATTTTCCATGCTCTGGGGCCTGGATATTAAGGGTGGAGACCCCATGAGGACAAAGTCCCTTGGAGCCTTATCATTACTAGATAAGTTGCCGGGGTGTCTTGTTGGCCAGAGGCAACTGCTGCTATCTATTGTGTTTTTTTCCTGAAACAGTTAAGCATCCTTGCTTCTTCATAAGAACAAAATCAGAACCCAAGAATCTACATGAAGGTCAGAGCTAGCTACCTGAATTAAAGCTTCACAAATATGAAGGAGCATTTTCACTTATGTGTGTGTGGACTCTCAGAACAGGTCCAGTTTATGGTGTGGTTAGAAGAAGGCACACAATTTAGTTACAATTGTAATCTTTCTCTCTCTCTCTCTGTCACACACACACACACACACACACACACACACACACACACACACACACGCGCGCGCGCTCTCTTTCCATCTTGAGATCTCAAAGGGAGGGAGATTCCACCTTTCTAGCACACATGCCTTCCCCTGTCTCTAAAGATCTCTTCTTGACTCTGGTTTACGTAATCTTTCTTTATCTTTACCATTCTAGGAGCTACTTCCCTGTGTTGGAGGGGCAGAGCCTCATGCTTGTTCCTTTAGGGTTACCTTAGAACCAGAACTTAGGTAAAAGGCAAAGTAAACCCTCTGGAGAGAAGAGGTGAGAGGTCTTGATCTCTGTTGTCTGTCTCTCTCTCCCGCTCCCTCCCCTTCTCTTTTTTTCTGGGTTCTGAAACCCAGAACCTTTGTACATGTTAGGAAATGTGCTCTGCCATCGAGCTATACCCTAGCACCTAACTCTGGGTTAACTTACACTCTACCCTGCCCCCCCCCCAGTTTATATATATGTTTGCTATCCTGGGGGTGGGGGTGGAGGGTGGGTTAGAACCCAGGCCTTGCAGATGCCTGGCAGGCACTTTAAAGTCAAATTACAGTCTAGAAAACCATCAGCTAACTCCTCTAATGGCTCTCTTTTCATAATGAGTGATTTCAAGCCACTAAAATGATGTTATGGATAGAGTTGGGAAGAAAGTCACAAAGCAATATGAGTACGTCTTGGGAATGTTACTGTTTTTCTTTTATAATGCATTCAGTAGCCGGGCGGTGGTGGCGCACGCCTTTAATCTCAGCACTTGGGAGGCAGAGGCAGGCAGATTTCTGAGTTCAAGGTCAGCCTGGTCTACAGAGTGAGTTCCAGGACAGCCAGGGCTATACAGAGAAACCTGTCTTGAAAAACCAAAAATCAAACCAAACCAAACCAAAACAAACAAACAAACAAACAAAAAAATAAAAACAAAACAAAATCCAAAAGAACCCCTGTGGAGCGCTGTTGCCGTGCCTTAAAAGATCGCACTGGCCGAGCTGGAGCCATTGGAGTAAACTGTTGCTATTTGGACCCGGGGGCGTGTCCACCAGTGGCCTGATTCTACGTCAATACCTAGTAGCCTATGACTGTGTGAAACGTGGTATGGGCTCATGGGCGGTCCTACGAAAGGTATATAGTCAGACTCCTGGTGGGGCTCTGGGCCACTCTGCTGTAACCGTTAAGCAAGACATTCCTGAGTAAACTGTTGCTGGAAGGAAGTGGTGTGCTGGTCCTTCTTCCCTGTCGGTCAGGGTGTTGGCCCCGCACAAACCCCCCCCAAACCCCAAAACCAAACCAAAACAAAAAACAATGCATTAAATCTTAAATTTAGGAAACAGTATAAAATGACTGTATTTATCAGGGAGCTCACAGAATTCATAAAAATTTAAGTTATCTCTCCCAAACTGGTGCAAGCTAGCTCCATTGAACCACCAGATAGGGTCCAAGAGGCCAGGAAGAAGCTGTGATCTCCACTCCATCTGTCCCTCCCCTCGAGACCCCCCACTCCCATTCCTTGCTTCCTCCAGTGGCTTACCACTAGGTCCTACACATATTCCAGCCTGCAACCACTATGTTTACAACCTTCCTACTGCTGTGACCCTATAATACAATTTCTCATGTTGCAGCGATCCCCCTACCATAAAATTACTTTTGTTGCTACCTTATAACTATAATTTTGCTACTGTTATGAAGCATAATATAAATATCTGCCTATAGTCTTAGGTGACCCCTGTAAGAGGGTTTTTTGAACTCCAAAAGGTGGCAATCCTCGGATTGTAAACAACCTGAATTTAGACAATTAGATAATTTAGACAATTCATTTTCTTCTCCCTTCCTTCCTTCTTCCCTCCCCCCTCCTTCCTTCCTTCTTTTTGTGAGGAAGTTAATTTTATAATTACATTTATGCATAGAAAACATAGCAGTGTACACTTGCTCCAGTTTGGTGACGATCTTTGACCTTTGCCTTTTCTAGCTTGGCAGTTCCAGGCACAGATTTAGGACCTGGATATTGTCTCTGCAGTGGCTGCAGATCTCATTACAGTTGGTCCTAAAAGCTTCCATCAGCTTAGCCAGAGCTTCCTTGTCTTCCGAGCTATCCTGTGTGATGACAACAGTGGTAAATATGTTCTGTGGACCAGGCACCCCAGCCTGGCCTTCCCTTGATGATACAGTAGGGGAACCCTATCTCATAACCCAGCATAGGCAGGAAAACCACCCAACATTGTGGGCAGTCACTACCAGCTGAGCCTTCTTGTTCTCCACCAAGTGACTGCACTGACTCCTACTCGGAGGACAGGTGGTCTCCTAGTTGGAACATTCCCTTTGCCAGCAGCTTTCTTCTCAGCACAGGCCAGCCTCTGCTTCTCCCTCTTTGGCTCTGGCCTCTTTGTCTCTGGCTGGGTAGCTGCTTGCTTGTTCAGGGCCTAGGGAAACTGGTTAATGGCAGGCAATACTTTGAACTGCTTTTAGAGGACGGCCCTTTGCTGCTGCAGTCTGATGTCGTGGGGCAATTTGATGAAGCCTGTGAGGTCTCTTTTGGGATGAATGTACGGCTCAATGCCGAAGTGCTTAGGATTTTTCTCAGAGAATTCACCACTTCTTTGACCTCCCATATCTCCACAATGGCAGAGGCAAGGGTCACCTTCCCTTGAACTTCTTCCCTTTTGGGCCTCTTGCTGGGCTTGAGGAGAGAGGTTCATTTTCATGTAAAGCTTAGATATGGGGCTAGGACATTGCTTGACTCTGAGCGTGAAGATCCAATGGACTGTAAATTTCTTGGGAGAGTAAGACTTTCATTCAGTTCACAAGTTTGAACTAAAAATAAATGTAACCCCCAGCTTGTGTTGCACTCATCAAAATGAAGAACTGACTGTTGCTCAGTGTGTTCACTCACAAAATGCACATAAAGAACAGAGAAGGGTTGAACATGTGCCAACCAGTTCTTTCTCTTTCTTCCCCCTCCCTCCCTCCCTCTCTCTCCCCCTCTTTCCCTCCCTCCCTTCCTTTCTCCTCCTTCTCCTCTCTCTTCTCTCCCTTCCCCTCCCTTTCCCTCCTCCTCTTCTCCCTCCTCTTCATCCTCCTCTTCCAGGTGTGTGTGTGTGTGTGTGTGTGTGTGTGTGTGTGTGT
>JADRCD010235320.1:17908-34269 GCA_019843815.1 Montemys delectorum
GTGTGTGTGTGTGTGTGTGTGTGTGTGTGTGTGTGTGTATGAACATATGTTCAGGTGTTTAATATTGGGGTCAGACCCCGCGGTGTTACAGGCAGCTGTGACCTACCCTAAGTGGGTGCTGGAAACTGAGCTCTCATTCTCTGCAAGTGCTTTTAATCCTGAGCGGTCTTTCAAGACCCGTCCTAGGGGTTTTTAACCCCAGTCAACAGTGGAAATTGATCATCATGAGGAATGAGTGTGTTTTGTGGTCTAATAAATTTATCCAAAGTGAGATCGATCCACCACCTCTATTTGGCAGGATAACGTTTTGTTCCTGCAGCCTATGCATGCAGACTCAGGAGCACCAAGCAGAGTGAAGTGTAGTTTTACGGGGGATACTTCCAAGAGACAAATGTAAGAGAGTTGTGGTTTAAAGAAGGAATACAGACACCATGTGTGGAGTAGCTCGGCAAATATGATTGCTTGGAGATGATTTATATCCCCAGTAAAGATCAGCACAGACATGAACTCTGTTTTGGAGGCTGCAATGAAAGACACTTCCTAAGGCCCCTTGCTTAACAGCATGGATTATAGTAACAGAGCTAGGTTGCTTTTCTTCTTGAATCGGCTCAACCCATCAAACCGGATAGAAACAGAGCCATCTTTTCATCTAGAGAACAAAGTGACCAGACTCGGACCAACCTGAGGCATATGCCTGAAAGGGAAGTCTAAAAAGTATTGGGTCCTGAAGCAACGATACTAAATAATGTTCACATGATCTCTATTAAAGAGATCTTGAAGGACGAATGTATAATCCTTGTGTGCCTCTGAGAGACTGTTGAAAAGTCTTTGTAATGTCAGTCAGAGGCAGTACAATGTGCATCACTACACGCTACCAGCAAGGCTTTCTTGGATGCCCCCAGAACTATCTTTACAAAGGGAAGCCTGCCTGGGAATATGGAAATGCACCTGCAACTTCTAAGAGATCAATGGGAGGCGGGGATATTTGAAAGTGGCAAGTGCCAGTTTCCTCAGATATTAGCGCTGTCTGACATGTCAGTGAATTAGCACCAGTGTTGTGTTTTGAGAATTGGTTTTGGATCCTTGGGAAAGCTTTCTTCAGCACCCCGTTGTTTGGATGTTAGCCTTAACCTATGTCACGCTTTACTCCTGTTGTCACAGGCTGCTGTTTGCTGTACACAAGGCAATGGGTTATTTGCAAACATTTTCTTGAGAAGTGTGGAGGTTTGGATATGCAAGGCCCAGGAAATGGCACTATTTGGAGGTGTGGCCTTGTTGGACTAGGTGTGGCCTTGTTGGAGGAAGTGTACCACTGTGGATGTGGGCTTTAAGACTCTCATCCTAGCTGCCTGGAAGCCAGTCTTCTCCTGTTTGCCTTTGGATGAAGATGTTGAACTCTCAGCTCCTCCAGCCCCATCTCTGCCTGGACACTCACATGCTCTCACCTTGATCATGATGGACAGAACCTCTGAACCTGTAAGCCAGCCCCAATTAAGAGTTGCCTTGGTCATGGCATCTCTTCACAGCAGTAGAAGCCTAAGACAGGAAGATATATGACATTTCACAGAGGAGGTAGGTAAGGTTCAGGGGAGTTAGGCATATCACACTCAGAAACATAGTGGCTGGGAGCTTTGAACCACATGCCTTGTTCTAGAATTCATACTTTTTATTGCTCTGCAGTAGACACCTGAGAAAGCACTGAAGGTAGCAGCGAAAAGGGGTATACTTTACAGTCTGACAAGTCCATTACCAAACACCTAATTCAAAGATCATTTCATGAATGTGGGGATTTAGATCGATTGTTAGTTCCCTCAGGTCTTATTTTACTTATCAATCTCTTTATCCACAGAAGGAAAATGAGATGATTCACTATGGGGTAGGTGTAGCCACTTTGAACTGGTAAGGTTATATCAAGGCTATCTTAATTTAATGTGTGTGTGTGTGTGTGTGTGTGTGTGTGTACATATATATACATGTGTGTAAGTGTGTGGATGTATGGAGAAAGGAGAGACTGAGTCAGGCTTTCAAGTTTAGAGTAATGTTGGGAGGCTTCTCAGCGTTGCTCAAGGAACAGGATATTTTAAAAGCTATCAGGTATCAGTCTGCTGATGACAAAGTTCTCAAATGTAAAACGAGGCGGAGAGAGACCAGTTTTAAAATCCCGTGTCTAGCAACCCACTGAACATCCAAGAGTCTGTGTATGTGTGTGTATGTGTGCACATGTGAGTGTCTATGTGTTTGCAAGAGTGTATGCATGTGCATGTATGTGCGTGCATGTGTGTGTGTGAGCTTGCGTACATTTGTGCACATGTCAACTTCAGGTGCTCTTCTCAGACACTCCCCAACTTGTAATTTGAGACAGAGTCTCTCACTTCTACTTGACATCACAGATTCACGAGGCCGCCTGGCCAGTGCCTTTGTGACCTGTCTCTATTTTTCTAGTACTGGAATCTCAGGCCACCATGCCTAGCTTTCTCATGTGATCCATGGGGATCAAACCCAGTCCTCATGCTTGAGCAGCAATAGCTTTACTGTTGTGGCTCTCTCCCCAGTCCCCAGGAGTTACTGCATTTTAACCAAAGTGCCCTCTACCAGCCTGTAGAAGTTATATGTGGCTCTTCTTCCCAGCCCCATGCTTCTAGAAATAAGACTCAGACTCAGACTCAGACTCAGAATATATTTACCAATATCTAGGCTGCATTGCTAGGCTTTTTTCTTATTATATAATAACTTGAATTATCCCATTTATTTTAATCTACATCCTACCATGTGGCTGATTATCTGTGCTCAGGTACCATGTGTCACATCTCCCCTGGGTGAATCTCCTGCACCTGGCTCTATCGAAGAGTCTTTCTCCTCACAGATGTCTCACCTTCTATTTTACCCTTTTCTATAGGCCACAGACTTTTTAATTGACAGATAATGCATCCATACAATACACAAGATATTCTTGCTACACTATCGCATCCCCAGCGCTCAGCTTCCCAGCTCTGTTTTATAGATGAGACCTATTAAAGCACAGAGAGGCCAAAGGAGTTGCTTATGGTTGCAAAGCAGGATTCAAAGCCATGCAGTCTGATATCCTGGGCCTTTCCAAAGGCATTTGAGACTTGAGCAGCCACCTCTTCAGGTAGAGGCAAGGATGGAGAATGAATAACTCTGAGGAAGCAAGAAAAGAACTCTGGTACCCACTGGGGCACTTGTGCATGCCAGGGCTTGTGCAGCATCTCACTGACTTTCTTTGATCAGCCTCAGGGCATCCTGAGGGGAGCCACGCACAAACCTTGCAGGCATGGGTAATGAATTCTTCTTCAGATAGTATGCCACCTGTGTGTGGGGAGCCAATACCTCACAGAGGTCCCAGAGCTTCTCTCTAATTGAGCACTGTTTCTCTTCAGTTGGGAATTTGGGCTGAAGATGATTAGAGCGGATTAGGTTGGCATTGGTCAGGCAGGCCTTAAGTGACAGTCCCATCCTGAAATGCATCCTTCTCAAGTTGCCCTCCAAGGCCAAAGCTAGGCTTCTTCATCATCAGAAATGTCCTGATATGTCCCCCCTGCCTCAGTCTACCAAGGAGACAGTGTGCAGATCTGTTCTTACTGTTTGTTAAAACCTATGTGTGTGCACTATATGTTGGATCTTAAATGTCCCCCAAGGTTGATTTGGTAAAGGTATACTCCAAGGGTGGTACTTTTGAGAAATGACACCTTTAAAGAGGTGGGATACTGGAATGTCTTCATGTCACAAGAGCCGTGCCTTTGAAAGTCATGGTAGAATTCCAACTCTTTTCCTTAAACTTTTGTTCCCTGGATTTGAGGTGAGCAATTGGATCCTGTCACATGCTCCTGCTGTGATGTGCTGCCTCAGCTCAGTTGTGGCTAACTTACCTTGGACCAAAGCCTCTGACGCTAGGAGCCCAAAGAAATCTTTCTCTATGTACATTGACTAGCTAGATATTCACAATTCTGACTAAGAGTATGACAACATTTTAGGCTATTTAGTCCCTGTGAGCATGAGTGTGTGCAGGCCATAGTGAGTGGGTGGAGGACACAGACTGAGTGAGTGTTGAGACAAGGTTTTTTTGTTCACTACATACTCCAGGATAGCTGGCCCAGAGACTTCTGGGGAAATCTCCTGTCTCTGTCTCTTAGGAGCTCTGGGAATATAGACATGGCCAGATTTATGTGGATTCAGGGGACTCTAACTCAGGACTTCACGCTTGCATGGTGAGTACTTTAGCTACTGACCTTGATCCGTCTCCTCAGCCCCCAAACCTTCCAGCTCTAATTTCATTTCTGTTGCTGTGATAAAATACAACAACAACAAACACCACCACCACCACCACCACCATCACCACCACCACCACCATCACCACCAGAGCTTAGGAGAGAAAGGGGTTTATTTCAGCTCACAATTCCAGGTTAGACTCCATCATGGTAGGGAAGTTAAGGTAGGAACTTCAAACAGCCAACAACATTATATCCGTAGTCAAGAGCAGAGAAGAAAAGAATGCATATTAGCTGACTTGCTCAGTTGCTAGTGCTCAGCTTGATTGCTACTCTTAAAAAGTGAAGGATCCCTGACTAGGGAATGGTACTGCCCACACTGGGCTGGATTGTCTCACAACAATAAACTTAATTAAGATGTCCATAGGGCAACTCAGTATAGGCATTGACTGACATTCTCTTCAATGGTGATTCCAGTTTGTTTCAAGTTGATAACCAGAGCTAACCATCGTACTGCTCTTTGAAATGAACCAATAGAGAAAATTTTAAGCCACAGGTACTATTAGGAAAACACCACCTGGGCTGGTTCAGAAGCCTCTCTCATATTATGTTTCTGTCTGATCTGGTCACCTTGTCAATGATGCACAGCCCAGGCTGAACTCTTCATTTTAAACTCCTGGTCTGCCTTCCTCTTTCCTCTTCACATCTGTGTCTCCTGCATCACCAGCGTGCAAACTCTCAAGGCTCCTCTGCAAATACCTTGACCCTGACGGCCACCACCTGCTTGATCGAAACATTATCTCTTGCCTCTCCACACGCATCTTTTACTTGCAAACTCATCATTAAGAGAAGACAAATGAGGTCAAGCTTACCATCTGCTCAGCAGCTTTCCACAGGACTTGCTCTGGCAGTGCGTGTGCTCTGAGCCTTTCACACTTTCTCAGACTTAGAGCACAATCTCAGCTTCTCATATGCACTGCAGCCACATTCAGCCCTGGTGACTTCCCCTGATGCCCTCTGCCTGCAGTTTGTTTGTTTATTTTTGACCCTTCTGTTGGTTGACCTCTTCCCTAATTTCCCTTCTGAAAGGTTTATACACATGCTCCTTCCCCTTGAGTCCCTAGAGATGTCCTCTTCCCTTTGATCCCATTGTGTTCCATACACACATGTCCTTAATGCTGTGGATATAAAATAGTAACCACAGCTTGATTGTCCAAGTAACATCCATTTCATCCCATTTCCAACAGCAGAGAATGATCCCTGGCTAGAGATGCAGTAGAAGAAGTTAGATTTGAGAGGCAAACAGGACTAAAGGCTCATCACTGCCCTAAGAGGGAGAAGACCATGTGATGAGGGATAGAGATGGTCTCCAGTGAAGCTTGACTAACATCCAATGAGAAAATGGGAAATCCAGCCCGGTAAGGACAGCACTGAATTCTGCCAGCATTCCAAGTGATCTTAGAAGTTGCTTCTGCAGAGGCTCCCTCAGACGGCCAGACAACAGAAGCCTAGGTTTTAGCCTTCTAATTCTTTGATGTTAGATAGAACTTTGAGTGAACACATTTCTGCTGTTTTGGAGCTGCTATTTGTGGTCATTTGAGGGCAACAATAGAGATCTGACACCCAGGAATGTTCCTTCTCCACTATTTCCTGTATGGCCTCTTCTCCTGCTAGGCCCAGTCAGGCCCTGCCTCCTCACCTGAAGCAAAGGCCTGGCTGCTGTTCACTCACAAGCTCTCTTCCATTTTTCCTCTTAGCACTCACCACAGTTTGACCTCATCTACAATTTCTTTTTCTCGAATACCAGAAATTGAATGTTTAGCTTTGTTCATGCCAATTAAAGGCTCTACCATTGAACTAGAGCCCC
Source organism: Montemys delectorum (assembly GCA_019843815.1). NCBI lineage: Eukaryota > Metazoa > Chordata > Mammalia > Rodentia > Muridae > Montemys > Montemys delectorum. The sequence continues at coordinate 24,002 of JADRCD010235320.1, forward strand.
AACCCCTCTTTTCACTCTTTGTTTTGAGACAGGGTCTCACCTAGTTGCTTAGCCGGCTTTGAACTCACTCTGGGTCCTACACAGGCCTTGATCCTTCTGCTCATCCTCTCAAGTAGCTGAAACTGTAAGCCTGTACCATCAGGCCCAGCTGGCCCTTTAGCCTGGAGATGCTATACTGTGCTCAAGTATGGACACTCTGTAAAACCAGCTCCTCCTTCTCTCTACTTAGATGGCTAAGTAGTTAATCATTCCGTACCTTAGTTTTTGAACCTGTAAAGTGGGAATAATTACACCCACTCAGAGTCATATGAATGTTATCTATACAGTGTCTAAAGTAGCATTTGGCATAGAACAAGCGATAATAATTCTAGTTGCTGAGTGCCATATGTAGTAGTGTTCTGTATTGGAGCTCAGCAAACTACCATTGTGACAGAGGAGGCCACATCTAATTTTTCTAAGTAAAGTTTTATGGAAACACAGCCACATTTATCTGCATGTAGTCAGAGGCACTTTTGTGCTATTGTGTCAGAGTTGAGTAATTATGGCCACAAGGCTTGCGAAGCTAAGTTCCTTGTTCTCTGCCCTTCCACAGAAGCAGCATGCTGTGGGTTCTGGATGCCATGGAGGCCAGGACCACATTTGTTTTTATTCATCCTGCATCCTCCATCATTCTTGGCCCAGTACTGGGCGTGTGATAGGTGCACACTGCAGCATATGTAGATGATAAAAGTTGGATTTGATATCAAGCTACTGTTGCCTGTCCAGGAAGCCACCCTAGCTCTCTCTGTCTGTCATTAGCCCTTCTGCATTAGAACCAGTAGCTCCTTTCTTTATCATGCAGGCCTCATTAATGCTCCTGCACAGCCATCTTGGGCTTTAACACTAAGTGCCATTTCTTCTTTGCAAATTACAGCTGCTTTGTAGTTATAGTTAATAAGCTCAGTGTCCTTCAACCATTTATTTTCCAGATGGGTACCTACCTACCTTGAATTGTCTGAGATGGCTCAGATGTCATGATGTCAAACTAGCACATCATAAATCAGGAGGTGTCACAGAATGCTCTCAAGAAACTGATATCAGTTTCAAGTTGCCCTCCCTCCCCATGGAAGACCAAAGATAGCATTAGCCTTTGACCTGCACTGCTGGAACATTCTCAAGTGTCTAAACCTGCATCAGCTACATGGACACCTAGGGCTGGTCCATAGCCATCTATCATGATATTTCATATTTCTATCCTCATATTCTTTAATTATTCCACAGAGCTTTCAGAGAGTTTAAAATTATCAACTGTATCACACTTGCAGGGGAAATCAAGTTCCCTGTCGGTGAGGTGAACCAGCAGAACTGATTGCTAATTGAGCTGTTTGCCACCAGGATGGGCTGCATCAGTAATCACCAGTGGACATGAGGGCGTGGGAGCCAGCAGAGCCTGCTTCCTACGCATTCCCTCAGTCCTGACTCAGAGCTTATTGTTGGCCAATAATCCACTAACTGTCCTGTTTACTCCAGAGGGCGTGCTTTAAATCTCTCATAAAGATTTTTTTTTCAAACTTCTATGCTCAATTCCTGGCTTGGGCAGAATTGAGGGTTGGGGATTCTGGTGGATATAGTCCATGGTGGGAGATGGGAGGGAGGAGGGATGGAGGAGGAGGGTTGGAGGAGGAGGGTTGGAGGCTGTGATACAGTCACTTGGCTTGAGTCAGACTAGTTGTGAAGTCGTGGTGGGCTGGTGTTTTGGGGAGGTGAGAACTCAGTTGTCTGTGTTTGTGCCAGCCCACTCAGGAAGAGCAAACATCTGCTTCAGCCCCCATCCAGTTTGCATTTCTTGCTTTCCTCTCAGCAGACATGGGGAAGAGAAGGAGAAATATTGGAATTTCTACTTATAAGTGTTTAGGTCACCAAGGAAGAGGCCTAAGTTGAGGTGGGCTGAACTGTGACCCAGATGGAATTTCTCAGAGTCTGTGTTAGGTGTGTAAGGTGACAGTATTCCAGTCTTGGTGTAGGAAGCTTGGATAACTTAACACAGAGCATGTGAAATCTAGATACTGTGCAAGAATTATTCAGTTTGTACATGTGAGTGCTGTCCTTCAGTGCAGATGTCCCCCAGACCTGTAGAACGTCAGTTGATCTTTTATGGGAATGCCCAACTCCTGGCTACTTTATCATAGTGTTGTGTGAACTGAGGAATTGTCATTCTGGGGAGGGCTTAACATAGTCTTTGGCCCATATTAAGTGTTCAACAATCAACTGCTGCTTGTATTGTTACTATGGCTACAATTACATAATTTTATATTTTCCCTTTGTTATGAATGTTCCCTCATATCTACTCTTTTCTGAAGAGGCAACAGAGAGGGAGTGGGTCTGGGGGAGGGGAAGTTGGTGGAGGAACTGGTAGGAGTGGAGGGAGGGGAGACTGTGGTGGGAATGCATGATGAGTGAATAATCTACATTCAACAAAAATTTAAAAGTTTGATGGTATCTATTTTGTTCTATGAAATTATTTTACTATTTCCATCAATGTAAGCAAAATGTTGATAAATTGTTTTATTTTGGAATCATGACAGAGGCCAGGGAGAGGGCTCAGTGGATAAAGGGGCTTGTTGCCAAGCCAGATGACCTCAGGACCCACATGATGGAAAAAGACACCTGACTCCCAGAAGCTGTCTTCTGTCCTCCTCACATGCACAATGGCATGTGCACCCTCTCCCTCACACATAACAAGCAGATGGTAACATTTTTAAACATTACAGGGACTTCAGTATACTCAATAAATGGATCCTTAGAGGTCAAATTATTTTACAGTTTAAGAAATAAAGTAGAGCATTTTGTATATTATATACAGATAATAATGAAAAATTTTTTATTGGTGAAATCCAAAATACAGCATACTTTTTGTAACCCTGGTGTTCTGTTTGAGCCTGTTGCGTGTAAAGTGTGGATGAGCTGGTCCCATACAGATGACGCGGCCTGTCGGCCCCTTGTCTGAACAGTGATGATCTGTTTCTTGTTCATGCTATAGTTTCGTGGCTGGTTGCCATGAACAGAGAATGAGAGAAAAAAAGAACATTTTTCCCCTGGGGGAGGGGGAACACTTTACTTAATTGGACTTCAAAGTTCATGTTCTCTACAATACAATTAATTATAAACTTTGTTATTTATTAATGCTGATCTATTCTGAGATTTTTATATTATTTTCCCTTAGTTTTTTTAAACATACATAAATACTGCCAGTGCCCATATCAACCATATACCTTTAATTGAACATAATCATTGCTTGAACAACTATTATATATACTTCTTAAAATTTTATCTAGCTATCATCTATCTATCTATCTATCTATCTATCTATCTATCTATCTATCTATCTAGTGTGTGTGTGTGTGTGTGTGTGTGTGTGTGTGTATGTGTTTAAGTGCACACATGCCATGACTCAAGGAGGTGAGAGGACAACTCTCAGGAGTTGGTCTTCTCTTACCACACCTACTCTGTGGGACCTGGGGACCTGGGGACCTGGGGACCTGGGGACCTAGGGACCTGGGGACCTGGGGATTGAACTGAGATTGTCAGGCTGGCATGCAGGCACCACTGAACCATCGAACCATGGTTTAGGGGTTTTGCTGACCCCTAAACATATGGTTTTGGCTGTTTAGAGAGGCAAATAAATCCTGGAGAGCCTGTGATGTCACAGTGAGAAAGGGAGATGTCACAGAACACCTGCAAAGCAGAGCTGCAGTTCTTGTCCTTCAAGCTTTCTCTTGTTCCCTTTGGCCTCAACTCCTCCATGTTCCCCCAGTTCTGGGCAGGCCCGCATTATTATCCTTGCATTTTAAGGAGTCCGTGCTATAACTCTGAGCATAGTACTCTCTTGAACAGACTTTCTAGGCTTCAGCATCAGTCCTCTGTAAAAGATGCTATGTGAGTTCATATATATGCCATTACTTCTATCTTTTTGGTTCTACATCTTCTCAGCTCAAAAGGCTTTAATGACCAAAGAATGAATGTTTGTGAATGTTGCACATACATGCTGTTTTATCTTGTAAGTTCAGTTTCCATCCGTCAATAAACATCAAGATTGTAGAAGAACCTAGTTTCCAACTGCTGAAAAGGACAGAGGCCTCCTTCTTCAGCTGTGGACCACATGAAAAGGGGTTAAGACTAGATTTGGTCCTTGGTCAGCTAGCTTTGCTGAGTCCTGGTCATGGAGTCCCATTGATGCTGTTACTGTATCTTACTCCAGTCCATGTGTGTGTACATCTGTATGTGTGTACAGCTGATGTGTGCATATAGATCTATCTAGGTGTACAATTGCATGTATATACACAAGCACATGTGTACAGCTGAGTGTGTGTATGCATGAACATGAGTACAGTTGAATTATAGGTATGCATGTACATGCACACAGCTATGTATATGTATATATGTACACAAACTCATGTATAATTGAGTGTGTATACATATATGTACATGCATATAGTTGTGTGTATGTGTGCATGTACATGTATACTTGTACAATTGAATGTAGATAGGCATATACATATGTACAGCTGAGAGTGTATATATCTCTATGTGCATATATGCAGTTGCTTGTAGGAACAAATTTACATGTGTATACCTGTATATGTATATACCCATGTGCATATAGATAACTGAGTATGTATATGTTCATGTACACATGTATACATGTATATGTGCATGTGCATATGTGCATGTATATATGCACATATAGTTGTGAATGTATGCATGCACAAGTACAGATCTGTGTCTGTATGCTTGTAATATACACACTTCCTTATTGGATTTCAGTAGCAGAGTTAGCATAAAAGAAATCAATTTTCATTGGATCTTTTTGTATACTCTGCTAATGTATAGGTTTTGCTTAAGAAGTTTTAGCAGAGGTTATCTGTTAAAATATCTAAGACTAGAGTAAAGTTTAGAGCATATCTTGTACTACTCTCAAATTCTTTCATGTTTTGGGGGCTAAATTTCTGAACTTGCTTTAGCTTTTGCGTTTTTTTTTTTTTTTCTAGAGCAGTATAGTCTAGTATAGCTTTTATTAGCCAGGGGGAACTCTTTAAAGTGAATGAAAACAAAATAAGCTAAAAAGCAACTCCTCATTGTGCTAACCATACATCATTAGCCTGGTGTGTGCTTTCCTGTGCCCAGTGCCCTGCACATTGGCCATCACTGACAGAACATGTCAATTCACATAGAAAATTCTGCTGGCCAGCATGAGAAAATTATATCAATTAGATTACCCTTTTGGGGGTATGCAGTTATATAAGATCTTTAATAGTAATTTAAGGGCATAATATTGCACATCTATAATCCTACCCCCCCCCCCCAGGAGGCTAAGGCAGGAGGATTGTGAGGCTAAGGCCAGCCTGAGTTGAATCTCCTTAAAATGTAACTTGAGGGTTGAGGATGTAGTTTAGTTGGTGTGGGCTAGCATACATAAGCCATGGGTACAATCATTAGCACCACATGACCTTGGCATAAATTATAGGTGGTACATACTTGAAATCTTAGATCTTGGGGTTGGAAACAAGGGGATCAGAAGTTCAAGGTCATCACTGGCTGCATAGGGAGTTCAAGGCGAGCCTAGGATGCATGAGGCACCCTGTTTCAAAACAACCAACCAACCAACCAACCAACAAGAACAAAACCCCAAACCCAAATAACAGAAAACAAAACAAAACTGTGTTGGCCTGGTGTCTTAGTGTTCTATTGTCACAACAAAATATGACCAAGGAAGCTCCTAGAAGCAGCCTTTACTTGGGGGAGCTTGCAGGCAGGCAGGCATGGCAATGCAGCAATAGCTGAGAGCTGATCTGCAAGTGGCAGGCACTGAGAGCAAGATTGGGCCTGCCCTGGAAGTTTGAAACCTTACCGGTAGCCCATGCACAGTGATGTGCCTTCTCCAGCAGGCCACACCTCCTAATCCATCTGTCCTAGTCAGGGTTTTTATTCCTGCATAAACATCATGACCACGAAGCAAGTTGGGGAGGAAAGGGTTTATTTGGCTTATTTTCACATTGCTGTTGATCACCAGAGGAAGTCAGGACTGGAACTCAAGCAGGTCAGGAAGCAGGAGCTGATGTAGAGGCCATGGAGGGATGTTTTTTACTGGCTTGCTTCTCCTGGCTTGTTCAGCCTGCTCTCTTATAGAACTCAAGACTTCCAAGCTCAGGGATGGCACCACCCACAAGGGGCCCTACCCCCTTGATCACTAATTGAGAAAATGCCCCACAGCTGGGTCTCATGGAGGCACTTCCCCAACTAAAGCTCCCTTCTCTGTGATAACTCCAGCCTGTGTCAAGCTGACACACAAAACTAGCCAGTACACCATCCTAAACAGTACACCAACTGGAAACCAAATGTTCAAACACATAAGCCTATGGAGGCCATTCGCATTCAAACCAGCACAGCTGGTGGGTAAAGGCACTTACCACAAAAAAACCTGACAACCAGAGCTCAGTACTCACATGGTGCAGGAGAGACTGACTTTCTCAAGTTGTCCTCTGCGGTCCATGTGAATGCGGTGGCACTCTCCCCAACAAATACAGGAATGTAAGAAATATAAAATAAAACAAGAAACAGAAGACACAAATGAGTGCCTTTCTATAGTTATGCCCCTTTTGTCTTTCTAATGAGGCTCATTATTCTCCCTCCCTCATCAGCTAGAAGTCAGAAATGCTCCGAGTATTTATCTTTAGTGCTCTTCTTGAAAATATATTTGGCTTTTACTAAGTCCACTGTTTAAAGCATTTAATTAATATTTTCATTGTCTGATCCTGTTTTAGGTTTGCTTTATAGTTCTTTCTATGTAGTTTGTTAACTACTTAATTCATCCAGTCCCCATTGCTAACACACACTAATGTCTTAAGCTAGAAGCTTTCCCTCATGAATTCTAGTTCATCTCACTGGTTTAATGTGGCACTTTAATTTTTATTCATTTATTCACTTATCAGTAGTTTATGGTTTCAGTTTGATGTGCATCTTAAGTAAGAGTCAGTTGAAGGATGAAAGATTTCTCTTCTTTATTGTTTTGGTCAATAATATCTTTGTATAGCTTTGTGGTTTGGAGAATTTGAGGTTTTTTGTTTTTTGTTTTAATAGCTATATCCATGATAATGTCGCAGCTACCCCAAGACTTAGCTTCAGGTAGCATTTGTTTTTTTTTGTTGTTTTTTTTTTTTTTTTTTTTTTTTCAGAAGGTCTGAGGGTCAAGAAAGTAGAGGCAGTGTAGCTGAATGGTTTGGGCTTCAGATTCTCACTAGCTTTCCATGTTTTGCAAGATTCCTGGCCTTAGGGGACTTAACAGGGACCAGAGAACAGTAGGCACCCACGGTCTCTTGAGGGACTTCAAATACGACAGCCATCATGGGAGCAGAGCAGATGACAACAAACAAATAAACAATGTGACCGTTGTGTCCTCTGAGAAGGAAGGATGAGAGAGAGGGTGGCAGGCACTGAGGGAGGGAGAGAGAAACAGGTTTGTATGGCTGGGCTGCACACCATCACATTTAGCTCATTCCATTTACTAGAAGGAAGTCACTGAGTGCCACACACAAAGGGAGGAGCCTACACAGAGCATGGGATGGGGCTTAATGGAGGGCATTTGGAAGCTGCTTACTACAGACAGGTCCATTGTTCATTTTTGCATTTAAAATTATTTTGTTTGTTATTGTTATGTATAGGGACATGTACATGGTACAGCATGCTTCAAGAGGTCAGAGGACAACTCTTGAGTTGATTTCCTGCCCCTACTATGGATTTCGGGCATTGCATTCGGGTGAACAGGATGCGTAGCAAGTGCTTTTGGCTGCTGAGCATGGCACCTACCACAGTGTCCATGTACTGTAGTAGTTGATTTGGATTAACAAGGCCACTTTGTCCCTGTCTCATGGATGTGCTTCCCGGAAATCTGTTCAGGCTAACTTGTCACTCTTGTGGTCTTCAACATCATCTCTTATTTCACTGGCTGTCTCAGTTGATTTCAGCTAACAATAAAGTCTATCTTGATGACCCCTCTGTACGCACTGGAAATGAATGCTTGCTGCAGGCGCCGGGCAAGTGATCTGTAAATGTCAGAGGCATTGAGTCTGGCTGCAGCTACTCAAGTCTTCTATATCCTTACTGATTTTCTGTCCACTTTTCTCCCCAATTACTGAGAAAGAAATGTAAAATCTCTAGTCTTGATTGTGGATTTGCCCGTTTCTCCCCTCAGGTCTGCTTGTTGGTAGGGGAGTCACTCTTAGAATTAGCTTGACAGATGAGCCGCATTGCACAGTGGAATGATTCTGTTTCTCTGTGATAGTCCTTGATGACTGTGACTGTTGCTTATGCTCACGATTACATTGCCTTTTTCCATCTTATTTTTTTTTTGTGTGTGTGTACATTTTAAAAATTTTAATTCCATCTCAGACAGTATGAAGCTGAGTCTTGCTGTTGTTATCATCTGAGTCTTAACTCTAATGTTAGAGGTCAGTTGATTTTAGAGACAGACATACTGGTCATTTATTTATTCTCTTTATTGTCCCCCTAAAATATGCTTTATGTTTTGCTTTTATATTTATTTTCTGTGTTTTTAATTTATTCATTTTTAGATTGTCATGAAAATATATATTATATGTTGAATATTATTCCTCCCCCCCCAAAATGGCTGCACTTTTTTTTTTTGTCCAACTTGGTACAAGACAGACTCATCAGAGAATAAGAAGTCTCAGTTGAGGAACTGCCTCCACAAGATCCAGTTATAAGGCACTTTCTCAGTTAGTGATCAATGGGAGAGGGCCCAGCTTATTGTGGATGGTACCAGCCTTAGGCTGGTGGTCTTGGGTTTTATAAGAAAGCAAGTTGAACAAGTCAGGGGGAAGCAAGTCAGTACGGAGCACCCTTCCATGGCTTCTGCATCAGCTCCTGTCTCCAGGAGTCTACCCTCTTTGAATTCTCATCCTGACTTCCTTCAATAGTAAATAGCAATATGGAAGTGTAAGCCAAACAAACCCTTTCCTCCCCAACTTGCCTTTTGGTTATGGTGTTTGTCACAGCAGTAGAAACCCTAGCTAAGACACCCCCTCTATTCCCTTTTTCCCTGTTAGGTCTCAAACCCTGGGCAAATGGCTAATTTAAGTGCTTATTCAACATATCAAAGTGGACCTAGAAGCCAGGTTCTCCCAGCATCTCTGAACTTGTACACGTTCCAGGGTATGGATGGCATACCACGCCACCTATCCTAACCTTCTCCAGTCCAGGGGCTGGGCTGCTTTGCCCTCAGTTGCCCTTCCCTGTATAATCCATCCAGTTTGGTTATTCGGCCTTTTCACCTATCCTTTACTCTTCTGCCACTCCCCTGTTCTCTTCCTTATATGTCCTGGCTTATATGAGGAGGTCATGTTCACTTTGGACTTTGCCAGATGTCCCTGCCTCTCACTGCATTCTCTCTTTAGTCTACAATAAGCCTTCTCCTCCATCACACCTAGGAGTAGTCACGTCTTTTCTTTTTTATTTCTTTTTTTCATTTGTTCCCTTTCCTCTCCCATCAGTCTCCTTCATCCTTCCTGACAGCATCACTTCTTTCATGTCCTAAGTATAGACATGATTTTTATGTATATGTATAAAAATCTAGGAATCACAGAGGAGATAAAACATGATCTTCACCTTTCTTGGGATGACTTAATTCACTTCATGTGATTCCCTCTCGTTGTATCCATTTTCCTTCAAATGACGTAACTTCATTTTTCATGGAGGGAGGATATTCTGTTGTGTGCACACACCTTTATCCACTCCTCTGCTGTTGGATACCTAGGCTGGTCTCACAATTACATATTTCAAAGCTAAGTATTTACATGTGTTATGACTTAGAAATTGCTTTTGGCTCCAGTCGCAGAAACCTCAAAGCCAGGACTTCAACAGGCTAGTTCTCTTTACCTAAGAGACCTGGCATGGTAGCTCCACAAAGTCACCAGAAACCAGGAAACTCCCAGCTACTCACCCCACTGGTTTCAGCTTGTGACTCTCATCCTGGTGAATGGAGAAGCTGCTACACAGCATCTGGGTCTCATCCAGGAAGAAGGAAAGAGGGGAAGTACAAGAACGCATACTAATCTCCCCCAGTGACTTGCATTTAAATGGGCACTCCACTTAAGTGGAGGTCAGAAAATAGTTTTTAATGGTGGGTCACTTGGGTGCTCCGAGTAACACTGACATTTTATTACTAAGAAGAATAGACACTTAGGAGGAAATTAGTAGGCTTTCCTCCAGAGACA
>JADRCD010235321.1:0-17943 GCA_019843815.1 Montemys delectorum
TAGAAGAAGCTTTAAAATGTATCACAAGATGTTCAGGAATACACACACATCAAATCTAGCACAGACAAAGCACAGATCGCTGGTCTTATAATCAGTCGTTGCAGTGTGAAACAGTGTCTCAGAGCAGTGCCTGAGTCAACCTGACACACTTTAAAAATCACACGTTAATCATTATTCAATATCTAATACAAACATGTACAGCAGGTGTACATGGAAATAAGGCAAAAAGAACAATATTATGTATTTTTAATTTTGAAAACAGCTCAAGTTAACACTAACCACATAAAACATTGGTAAATTATATTTTGTTAAAATGAGAGACAAAATAAAGCAAATTCAGGAAAAGTTGCAGTGTATATATGATGTGTGTGAAATACATTCCTACATTCCTATAAAGCTGCAAGAAGACTTTAATCTCACTTTAAAGCACACAAAAGCATGGCCAGGTTCTTCACGACTGTGGGCATGTGTGTAGTCAGTCAAAAAGACACGTGGACAGCAGGTCCACCTCATCAGACGTTAGAGAGTGTCAGTTAACATCACCGTCAGATTGGAGGGTGGCTTTACTGCAGAGCACGTGTCTAACATGAGCAAAGCCCCGGTGCACCCCATCACTGAGAGTAAAGCAATAAGCACATCATCGCACTGGAACATACCTCTACCAAACTGACCAAACTTCAAAGGACTGAAAATAAAGATTGGCAAAGATATGCACTAGAGTGTCAATACACATGTTCTATGAGTGAAGTGATGCCACCATGAAGCAGCTCACCAACTCATTCACAAAAACAAACGAGCCAAGAGGCATACAGATCAACATCCACTACACCACATCCTAACAAAAGCTGAAAAATCAATGCTCAGCCCCAAGAGCACATAGTCACAACATACAATAACTAGTACAACAAATAACAATAAACGCAAATTTTACTGAGATAATGCTGAACAAAAGAGAGCAAACATAAGCAATGACAATTCAGGCATGTGTTTACAGTATGTAATCCTAAATATGTGGTGAAGATCGAAAGGATGGTGACTTAAGGAGAGGGACTGAGTACAAAAGGGAAAAAGACTACCTGAGTGACAGAAACACTTACACTGACTTGACAATTAGATAGCTGTACTGACATTGATACAGAACAAAGTCATGAAGTTACAAATTTAATATGCTATACTTTAGAAATCATGTATAAACTTAGGATTCTATCAGCACTATGCAAGCAAATTTAAAATATAAACTTATAAGATTATAAATAAAAGCTAAAATTAAGACTAAAAAAACTATCAATCTTATAATGAAAAAGGAAAAAAAACATAATTTAAAGTTTCCATAGAAATGAAGAAAAATTCAAGTGACTTCAGGGAACTTTACTGGCAATTTCTAAAACTAATATAGTAACTCAATCACATACTGCATTAGTCAGGGTTCTCTAGGGTCACAGAACTTATGGTAGTCTCTATAGAGTAAGGGAATTTGTTGATGACTTAGTCTGTAGCCCCACTCCCAACAACGTATAAACAGCATTTACAGTGAACTGAGGGGCCTAGGAGAGATGGCTCAGCTGTCAAGAGCACTGGATGCTCTTCCAGAGGACTCGGGTTCAAATCCCAGCACCTATATATGGTAGCTCAGGCCCAAAGTCTGACACCTTCCTTTGACCTCCAAAGCCACCAGGCGTGTACACTGTGCACAGACATACATCCAGGCAAAATATCCATACACATAAAATAATGTTTTCTGAAGTTCTAAGTGAGCTGAGCAGTGTTGATAAAGACCACATGCAAAGCTCCACTGCACTCCACATTACATGCACTTGCTAACTTTAAAGCGTCACTAGTAAGGACTGTGGGTGTGGCAACAACAATGGGACACTGGGTGAGCAAAACTTGCCCCTTTAAAAAAATGCGGCTAGGATTCGCTGCAACATAATCTGTTAGGTTCAAGTGAAACTAAATCTAATACAAGTTAGTAACAGCTGGAGCTCCATCTGGATACAGGGGTAATCAAAGTGCTATTTTAATTCTCTGTGCACGGTCTTATAATAAACGGTTAAAATATCAATAGATGAGAAAACAAGCCACACACTTCAAGAAAATACTTGCAAGAGATGTATCTCTGAAGAATTTATTGAAAATACACAAGCACTTGAAACAACAAAATAAAAGCTGATTAAGAGATGAACAAAAGAACTAAACAAACATCAGAGAATCATATAGCGCTGCCTAGTGTGTATAAGGCTCTAGATCCAATCCCCAATACTGGATGGTTTCACATTGCAGATAAGCATGAAAAAGATGCTCAGGCTGGAGAGATGGCTCAGAGGTTAAGAGCACAGATTGCTCTTACAGAGGTCCTGAGTTCATTCCCAGCAACTACATGGTGGCTCCCAACCATCTGTAGTGAGATCTGAGGACCTCTTCTGGTATGTCTGAAGACAGCTACAGTGTACTCACATACATAAAATAAATACATCTTTAAAAAAAGAGAGAGAGAAAAGATGCTCAATGTCTTATTCTGTTAGTTAAAACAATGAGGACACCTCCACACTTTAATAACATAACTAAAATCTGAAACTCTGAAACACAACAAGATGCAGGGAAGGATGTAGGGCAACAGTCTCACTCACGTACTCTGGGAGGCCACCTTGACAATGTCTCAAAACACTGAACGCTACCATACATGCCAACAGTCATGCTCCTTGCTATTTACCAAGTGAGCTGAGAGAGATTATGCCAAAACCAGATCCTGGCACACCAGTATTTAGAGCAGGTTTACTCCTAGCTGACAAGACATGAGCCTAACCAATATGACCAGCAGCAACAAGGGATGAGCAGAACTATAGCAATGGACTACCACTCACTGCTACAGAGAGAGATGGACAGGCAGCAGGCAGGCAGGTAGGCAAACGAATAAATGACTGAAGTGATGAAAAGACATGGAAAAGCCTTAAATGTATGCTGAGTAGAAGCCAATGTCAAGAGACTACACCGAGACCATTCCAACTGTGTGACATACTGGAAGAAAATAAACCCTAAGGAGACACTACAAAGATCAGCCACTGACAGGGCATAAGAAGTCAACACAGGCTTTGAAGAGGAGTGAACTACTTTGTACAGTTTAAGATACTTGTTACTGAACATCTGCCCAAACCCAAAGATGGTAAGCACCAGCAATGAGTGCCGTGTAAACTCAGCAGCAATACCCTATGAGTACCTGACGATCTACCAGGCAGGCACCATGGCAGGTGCTGGCTGGGGGAGGTGGGCTGTGATGACAGCAGTTGTGAGGGTCTGCTGTCCTCATACTGTGTTTTGTAATGAACATAAACAGCCTTAAAAATGTGTTTTATGAAAAAGTAGTAAAACACTTATAAATATGTATCTCATTTATACAACACCCCATAAAATACCTGGAAAACATCTGAAATACCAAGAAGATCTCTATTCTATACAGCATGAAATATAAGAGATAAAATTCAAGAAAACCTGATTATATGGAGTGAAATATGATTGAAAAAATATGCTGAAAGACATCCTATTAAACAAAAAATTAGTCCCAATCAAAAGGCTAGGAGGGTTTTCTTAGAAAACTGATAGGCTATCTCTAAAATCCTTATGTAAATGTAGATGAGCAAAGACTGCCAGGACAATCCTTAGGTTAGCAGACTTACACTATCATCATCAAAACTCTCTGTAAACTGTGGGGTTACATCAACTACTGAGTTTCTTCTACAGTGAGTACCAATAAACTAATGGCAGCCAGAACATAGTCCAAAAAAGCTGGACCATCACACCAACCCAACCCTATCCACAATTACCACAGACTCAGTGATCAGATGATGGTATCAAGAGCCAAAGGCATCGGAACGAGCGTTCTGTCCTGCCTGTGTTCAAAAGGTTACGGAACTTAAAAGATATTACCACCACATGTCTCTATAGTAACGCAATACATTCGATAATATAATATAAATACACTCAATACAATAAAGCATCTGAAGCAGGGTAAAGAAGAGGGAAAGTACATGGTATGAAAGAAAAAACTCCAAATGCCTTAGAGTGCGTGTGTGTGTGTGTGTGTGTGTGTGTGTGTAACTAGAGTAGGAGGCAGAGAAAGAAAGTATGTGAACATAACAGATATATTAGAACACTGATGAAAACCACAATCCTACCCACCCGAAAAATCTCAACAAACCAAAACACAAAAAACTAGATTTAAGATACCAAGGCATACCATATATAAAAGCACTGCTTAAACCCAGCCATCAACACAGACATTTTAAAACAATCCCATTGTACACCCCGCAAAGATGGGGATGGTAGCAGTTCCCACGGGAACAGCACACGGACACAGTGCTCTCAGTTCACTAAGTAAAAAAGAAGCTGTTAGCACTCAGCAAAAATATGGGGGGGATGCTTTTTAGGACATATGGAAGCTAAAACTTTCATTCTCAACAGCACTACAAAATATTTTAAAATATTTCTCAAAATATTCAGGGAGTAAGACTACATCAAAGTAACTACAGACCTACAGAAAGGAACTGGAGAGGTCGGCAAAGGGACAGTGACCCACGCCTTGTGAGCAGAACTAGCAACAATGTCACACGGACTTATTCACAGACAGGAGAAACAGCTGAGGAAATGCACAGATCTAGAGAAGGTGCGGCTCCTCAGGACACACTGAGAAGCCTTTCACTAAGCCAAGGAAGTCAGCTTCTACTGGTAGTTTGTGAAGGATTTTACTCAAGAAATCACACTCAACTTTATCGAGCTGGTCATCTTTTAGTATTATCAACTGATTTTTGTTTTTCATTCTGTTGATAAGATGTACTGTAGTAATTTACTTCTGGATGTAACCAACCTAATATTCCTGAAATAATCCCATTTGATCAAAGCATGTGATTATTTCTTTTTTATTTGATCTCCCAGCATTTTGTTAAGGATTTCTGAAGCCATTTCCTTAAGAGACAGACAGCACTGCTTAGCAACTCATGTTCTCTCCCCCCCCCACCTTTCTCCCTCCTTCTGCCTCCCTATTTGCCCCCTCCCTCCCCTCCTTCTCCCTGACTTTCTCTCACTCAAGTTCACCCAAGCTCTCTCTTCATGTATCTAAAGAAGGAATATTACCAGGTGGTAGTGGTGGCGCACACCTTTAATCCCAGCACTTGGAGGCAGAAGCAGGTGGATTTCTGAGTTCAAGGCCAGCCTGGTCTACAGAGCAAGTTTTAGGACAGCCAGGACTACACAGAGAAACCCTGTGTTTAAAAAAAAAAAAGTGGGGGGGGATGTATGAGTTTTTCTTTAAAAGACTGGTAGAGTTCCTTATGATCCCATCTAGCAATGCTCTGTGGGTAGCTTGGATTAACTAGTTCATGTCTTCACTTGTTATCAGCCTCTGAGTCCACATTAGTAGTGTAAGAATGTATAATCTCCCTTGTTACTTGTTACTGTGCAATTAGATTATAATAATTTTTCACTGTCCCATTTTTCACTGTCCCTTTTAATTCTGTAAGGCCAGCACTAACATCCTCTCTTTCATTCTAAGCCTACTAATTCAAAATTTTCTGTCTACCTCATTCAATCCAGGAGGTATTTGCTAATTTTGTTGGTATCTTAATAGAAAACGCTTCTGCATTCACTGATTTTTCCACTGAATTTCCTGAACTCTTTTCTACTCTTTATTGTTCTCTTCCCTTTGTTCACTCTTCTTCCCCCTGCCTTAAGGGAAGGGCACAAGTGGATCTAACACCCTCACCACTAACTTGCGCTCACACATGCACCCACACATGCTGGTATGCCATGCTGTCTTCATTCTCCCCAAAGCACTCCTTACTCTACTTCTATACACGGGGCTGGCCTCGAACTCACAGCACCGCCGCCACCCGGCATTCATTTCTTCTCTAACTTAACTGGTTGTTCGGGAGCACCTTGTTTAATTTCCAGACTCATTTTCCCAAATTTCTTCCCATTACTTCCTCATTCTATATGGTCAAGGGTCATGTGTATATTATTTCTACCCCTTTTAACGTCTTAAGTTTGCTGCAAGGTCTCAGAGGCAGCCTGCCGTGGGGAATGTGCCGCGGACATCCTCTATTGTGGTGAGTAAGTGCTGAGCTACCAAGGCGGTCACCTTTTCTTCCCTATTTTTTTCTATCTGGTGGCTTTTCTCTATTACATGCAGGTAACTACAGTCTCTATTCCTGTTGATTCACTGGTTTTTATCAGTTTTGCTTAAAGTATTTTGGTTCTATATTATGTAAAAACAAATGAAATACTCACTAGTTAGCGCGCAGATAAACTGGTTGATTCATACAAGAGAATCACTGCTGGCCCGAGAACAGGACATACTCAGATGGTGTACACTACAGTGGCTGCAGGTGCTGAGGGGTCGGATAGGTAAGACAAAGAGCTCCAACCAGGAAGGTCGGGCTTTTCCCTGATGATGGTTTATCTGCTGTGATGGAAAGGTTCTGACAAATAGTGACTAGAACGGTTTCTTCATGTTTTGTTTCTGTAGAAAAAAATCTGTTGAGGGCTTGCTGGCTCTGCCATTTGACTTAAGTCACTCCTGGACTGGTTTTTAAAGTAATGGATATATTATCAGAACCTCAACTTTAGTTTCACTATATTCCAAAAGAAATTAAAACACAAATTGGTAAAGAAAAAGTAGATTTATTTATAGTTGGCCATTATAGAGAAAGAGAAAGAAAGAGGAAAAGGGGGAAAGGAAAAAGGGGGGCAGAGAAAAAGCTCAATTTCTCTCCACTGTGACTGCTGTCATTTTACAACTTATAGGAAATGTAGCACAAAAACACAAGATACAGAGATCGCTGTGAGACAGTTCATATCATTCTGTCCTGGGTTGGGGACAACGCTGCACCAGGTTAATAACCCCATTACCTTCATTCTCAGCAGAGACAGTCGGCTACATTTCTATAAATTACAAGATTACAGAAACTAGAATAAACTACTCAAATATTTAATTGAATTTAGAATAATTTCTGACGTATGTTAATACTCAAATTCCCAGAACTTTCACAATACCAGAACAATGCTTAACTAAAATGAAATTGGTGGATAAAACATTATTTAGTAAATTAGCAAAATCACACCAAACCTGATGGTGGTATCTAGCCACTCTTCAGGAGTTTTAGGTACGTAAGAGTATGTTTACTTCATAAATGTTACTATTGATGACAAAAATTTATAAAATCTTTGATTCTACCCAAACAGTCCATGGCACAGAATGGTAGAGGGCTGTAGAAAAGTCTCGATCTCAAGGAGGAACAGGCCTTCTTCACAGCCATGTGTGCAGGAAACCAGCTTGGGGGGGGGGGGGGCAGGAGAAAGGGCTACTTATGGGCTCGCACAGGCTTTGGGCCTTCTATTCAAATGCATTCCCAATCCAGAGACAACAAAAGTCCAAATGTGAGCAACCAAAGCTCACCTGTCTAAGTAGCTCCAGATTAGTAATACTGCAGAACTCAAACCAACGTGCTATTTACTTCATAACAAAAAAAAAACCAAGGGGCCTGGAGGAGTCAGGAGCACTTCCTACTCCTCCCAGAGGGGCCTCGAGAGAGAGTCAGGAGCACTTCCTACTCCTCCCAGAGGGGCCTGGAGAGTCAGGAGCACTTTCTACTCCTCCCAGAGGGGCCAAGGTCAGGTCTTAGCAGGTCTCAGCACCTCATCAGACAGCTCACAACAGCCTGTCCTCTAGCTCCAGAGGATCCAAGGCTTCTTTTCTAAACTCCACAGGCACCCCAAACACACACACACACAAACATAAGAAATAAAGCTAGAGCTGCAGGAAGCTGGTAATAGCTCAGAAGTTAAGAGCCCTCACTGTTCCTGCAGTGGACCCGGATTTGATTCCTAGCCATCCATAATTCCAGTGCCCAGGGATCAAATACCCTTTTCTGACTTTCACGGACATCAAGGCCCCAAGGACACACATGGTATGAATACATACTTACAGGCACACTCACAAATAAAATCAAATGTGTAAAATAAACTTGTTAAAGAAAAACAAGTCCCACGCACTAAGTGTTAAAGTAGTAAAGGATTTCCAAGTATGTCCGCACAGGTAAAGTTCTCACTCAGAATTACCAATCAGAGTGATCAGTGCAAAGCAGGGCTTGGGAAGCTTTTGGGTGAGATTTGAACACAGAAGAAAATAAAGTGATTCTTGTATCATAAATAATTAGATCTATTCTTCCTGTGCAAAAGGAAGAATGAAGGTTAAATGCAAGCTGTAACAGCAAACGTAGAGACCAACTGCTCAAACACATGCCAACAGGGACATCCGACACATGAGCTTAATACGGCCTAGGCACAGCAGCATGGTGAGGCCAAAATGGCAGCAAGTATTCTTTGGCGACAATTCATGTAAATATGGCCGTCACACCAGTTCGGGGTGGGGGGAGTAAGTTTTCTAAGATTTATTTTTATTATTTGGGGGGGGAGCAGCCCCTCCCTCCTAACACTATTAGTGTCCCCAGCACAGTTAAGGCAAGATCAGAGTCTGGTCACTTCCCCGTCAGAGAGGCTGAACTGCCTAGACAGCATACAAAGAGCAGTGCTTGGGGAACAATCCACAGGCCAGGCAGCAAGGTGCCACCTCTCCCACATTCAGCAGCCTGACCATACAACTGGCCTAGCACCGAGAAGCCCCCTAATGCCCCAGTTATCTCGGCACCACAAATGCTGTAGAGACGGTGGAAACCCAACACTGACGGCTCTGTTGTAAGTAATTCAAGTAGTCATTGCCTAGCAAAGAGCAAACTCCTTGATACAAACCACTTGCTAAGCCCACAACCTAGTGATCTATAGTCCCATGAGTATAGAGAGAACGTTCTGAACTCTTAACTTTCATCCTAATAGCAGTATGTAAAGGAACAACTTAAAGAAAAAAATGCAATTGTTAAAATTAGAAATAAAGTCTTCAATTCTATCTGTATCCCAACTCCCATCTTTGCTTTCCTTGCTTTCTCAAAATCGAAACATTTTTCCAATTAGTATGAAGCCAGGAACAAAACTCTCTAGGAATGCCCCAAGGCTGAAAGGTCTTGTTTTCGGCGCTCTATTGGTCTACTTAAACGCCTGTGTACAGTGGGCTCCCTCTGGCTCAAGAGCTCTACAAACTGTACAGCCCAGCAGCCCAGGTACTTTATTTTCTAATTAGAGAAGAGAGAACCTGGGAAGGATTCACAACTCAGCTTTGCCCAGAGCGAGCAGTCTCTCTCCAGCAGCAAGCCTGCCTGAGGCTGGCCTAAGCAGAAAGTCAGAGGGCCGTCGCCTGCAGCTCTCCGAGCAGTAGCCATGACTGGCAGCCACACAGCTCAGCCTTCCTTCCCTGGCTGGCTATCGTTTATGAGGCACCAACACACAACAGCCACAGACCTAATACTTATCGAAGCCCAAATGATGAGGCAACCATTTATGAGCTAGAACTATGTGCTACTTTAAAAAACACTAAGTATATCTTTTATTTAAAAAAATGCAACGTATAGAACATTCTAGAAATAACAAATTATTTCCAGCAATATTTTCTCGAATTTTAATAGAAGTTTTTTTGTTTTGTTTTGTTTTTTAAGTTTAAATCTAGAGCAGTTGTTGAGGGTGTAATCTACTCAATGTTCTGGTTCTGAGAGTCCCTGTGTGATCCACTCTGGACCATGTCAAAATCCCCCCTAAACTTCCTAGCAAGTGCTTCAGCTGCCTAAGATTAGAATAGTCTTTTTCAGTTCCAGAACTAAGTCTTTTAGGATCAAAAACAACTGTTGCAGCAAGCATCCTTGCCAACACAAACAGGTGAAGCAGCAGAGCAAAGCCCAGGCCCCTCCCACTGCTTGCAGGGTGGTCCACTCCTACAGCGGGGGTAGTTCTGAAATAGGAAACTAAGTAACTGACAGCTACACAATGTTTGTTGCTTTTTTTTTTTTTTTTAAAAACTTTTTTAATTTTTGGGGGGGGGATTGTTTTTGGGTTTTTTTCTGTCCATTTACTATCCTTTGAAAACTGAGAATGAAGAAAGCATTTCAATTTAGTAAATGCTTTATTGACCTAGCTCATCTAAACAAAAATAATCCATATCTCACAACTTCTAAAAGCTTGTAAACTTTCTAAAGCTAAGTACACAGAACATTACACAGAAAGAGTTTGCTTTTAATCTTGGGTGCAGAGAGGTGGTCAGCCTAACGGCCCGCCTCCCTCAGAAGCTTCAAACCAGCACCCCCACTTTCTTGACAGTAACAGAGTATTTTGTTCAAAAGAATCAAATGTCAAATGCATCTGGTTCCAAGTGCGGTTAAGTATTTCATACCCAAACACATGTCCTGAAGGATCTAAACCAGCAAGATGTTTTCCCAGTAATGAACTGTTATCATGCTGAAAAAACATTGATCCAATTATTTACTATTAACTTTAAAATACTTACTAACAGCAAGCAAAACTAAAGATTTGGGCACATATTTCTGTGCCTTTGCAACAATTAATTCATTTTGTTTGCCTCTGGAACATGTTGCTACACAATATATATAAGAATATTACACCATATAATAACAATCGAGGCTAGGGCTAACCCTCAGTGACAGAGCACTTCCCTAATCTGCATAATGCAGTAAGTCGATGGCCAATATATGCATGGATGCATCCAAACATACAACACTAAAGAATTCTCCCCCAGGAAGCAATGCTCCCCTAAAAAAGAAAGTGGCATTACCTGTCAATTATCAGGATAAACAATAAAACCATAAATAAATTTTCAAATACTCTTTAAAATGTACATATATATGTTTGTATTGTTGGTGTATACAGAATTCTCCAGCATCCCTTGTATATGCAAGGAGTATTTACATAAATTTATAAAACATTAATATCTAAAAAAATTTTTCTGGAAGTTCCCAAAATACTGCTAGCAGTTTGAAGCCAGGTGTTCAAAGTGAGCTATGACAACACTTTGTATTCACAGGACAGAAGTTACCATTTTCTTTCCCATCTTTGAGATGCTTTCCAGCATCCTCCCTTTCTTGCAATCGTGAGGTCCACAACAGCTACAATAAATCTATTTTCAAAGCACCTGTGTGTAGAGTGAGACGGTGAGTACAAAACCTTCATTAAGCCATATGATGGAAACTGCACAATTCCACCCAAAAACAGGACAAATATAATGCAACAAACAACTCTGTTGGCAGTAGACGATGACCTACCCTGACCCATGAGGACACAACCACTGTGTCGGCAGAACATGCATCCCTGTGAAGGATATAAAATGCCTCCTACAATCGTCAGCTACAAACCCAAAGTTACAACCACAAATGAGCCCATTTACAGTGATTATGTATGAATTAAGGGTGTTTGCCTTCTATTATCAAAATACCAATTTATTGACCAAACACTAAAGGCTAGCACGCAGACAGAATGGTAAACTGTACTCGCACTAACTGCTCAGTTCCAATGTACTAAAGCTAAAATTCCTAGAGCTTATTAGTTAAAAAAAGCAAAAAAACAAAACAAAACACACACAAACCATTTGGTCAACTATATAGAAATGTCATTAAGCCATATGACGGAAACTGCACAATTCCACCCAAAAACAGGATGCGCGCGCGCACACACACACACACACACACATACACACTGATCTCACACACACACTCACACACACACTGATCTCACACTCTCATACACACACACTGATCACACACACTGATCTCACACACTCGCACACACACACTGATCTCACACACACACTCACACACACACTGATCTCACACACTTTCATACACACACACTGATCACACACACACACACTGATCTCACACACTCGCACACACACACTGATCTCACACACTCGCACACACACACTGATCTCACACACTCGCACACACACTGATCTCACACACACTCACACACACACTGATCTCACACACTTTCATACACACACACTGATCACACACACACACACTGATCTCACACACACACACACTGATCTCTCACACACACATACACTGATCTCACACACACACACACACTGATCCCCACTAGGGGAGCTGTTCTGGGAAGCTACGCATAGCTTAACGGAGGAGATGACTTACTGGGTGCCTTTAAAAACTGTAATAGCTCAGCTTTGCTTCTAAATTCTCACTCTGCTCCACGCCTGCTGATCTGTGAAACAAATCACACCACACGCTCCTCCCACCATAACCAGGACCTCCACCATGACTGCTCTGACCCATGGACTGAAATCCTAAAGCCAAAGACCAAAATCAATCTGCCTAAGTTGCTTCTGTCACCATAGTGAAGCAAGCAACAAATTAACTTACACAAACTAAAACAGCACACCCTGGAGGTGACAGATGGTGGGGACTGCGACCCCATGTGTGGCCATCACTGCAGTTATGTGAGGTGGGACTACATCAAAAGTCCTATGTTGTACTTGAAATACGTGAATTTTATGTATACAAAATTGTATCTCCAAAAAACTGCTCAAATAGAAGAAGGGAGAGCAGAAGAGCAATAACCTAAAGTGGAAACCTAGAAGGCTTCCCTTAACCAAAAAGATCAGGACAATGCAAAGAAACAAACTGCCTAGAAACAAGGCAAAACGAGGGTTAATAACAGACTGTGGAGGTCGGGTGGTGGTGGCACACGCCTTTAATCTCAGCACTTGGGAGGCAGAGGCAGGCGAGGCCAGCCTGATCTACAGAGTGAGTTCCAGGACAGCCAGGGCTACACAGAGAAACCCTGTCTCGAAAAACCAACTGGCTTTGGCATAATTTAGTAATAGAACACTTATGTGTAAAAGGAACATCTTAGATTCATATCCTGGAGTACCACAACAGAAAAAGGGTAAACTCAAATTTAAAACATCAATAATTACAATGTTTTTAAAAGATTTATTTATTTTTATTTATATGAGTACATTGTTGCTGTCTTCAGACACAGCAGAGGAGGGTATCAGATCCCATTACAGATGGTTGTGAGCCACCATGTGGTTGCTGGGATTTGAACTCAGGACTCTAGAAGAGCAGTCAGTGCTCTTAACCACTGAGCCATCTCTCCAGCCCAATAATTACAATATTAATAGATTAAACATTCCAATTAAAATCTCATTTTTTAAAAGCAATGACTACAAGTTTAAAGACTCAGAAAAACTGAAAATTTTGGATATACTAATGTAGAAATAAGCCTCAGAAGGCTGACACTCATTTCAGAGGGGCAAACTTAGATTCATGTGTTATCTTAGCCACTATTCTACTGCTTTGAAAAGACACCCAGACCAAGGCAACTCTTATAAAAGAAAGTCTTTAACTGGGGTCTTACTTAAGGCTTCGGAGAGTCAGTCCATTATTGTCAAGACAGGGAACATGGTGGCGAGGCCAGCAACAGCAGCTGAAAGCTGCTGTTCGTTAGGCAGAGGAAGAAAGAGTCTTGCTTTTGAGACAACAGAGTCCCTATTCCAATAGCACACTTCCTTCAACAAGGCCACACATCCTAATCTTTCTAATCCTTTCAAACAGTGTCATTTGGTGTCACTTGGTCATATTCAAATATGTTAGCCTATAGGGTTCATTCTTATTTAAACCATCACATATAGTATTGCTGGAGAGATAGAGGGACATCTTATAAAAGAACCAATTCCTATCTGTAAGAAAAAGAAATGTTAATCAGGCCTCAAATTAAGGCTTCAAAATGCAAAAAACATATTTCTAGATTTTCTGTGACAGAAAAGCAAATCTCCAGAGTTGGGGAGTTTAACACTATCTGATGAAGTTAGATCTACAAAGCAACACAGAAAAAAAGGAACACCACAAACAGCCTTGTACTGGATGACATTTATAGGTCAGTGTGCTAACTGCAGCTGAAGCCATAGGTGCTGAACACCATCAGGACGCAGTGCTCCAGATGAGCAAGCTCCAGTGACACTCTACAAGGCCTGCGGCTCCTGTTCCCTCCTGTTCCCTCCCTCTCAGCCCACTGCGCCTGACAGTCTTCCCATTCCTGTCAGCTTGGCCTCACATCTGTCTCCAAAAACCCTACTGCATCTTGGAACCCAAACGTAACAGACACTACCATCTCTTTATTATTTTTCTCTATTCAACCAATGCTCTTAAAAGGCTAGAGTTTTTTCATCAATTCTATAAGATTAAAAAAAAAAATCGGACAAAAGTCAATATAGTTTTGTGAAGAAAAAAAGATTAGGAACTAGGAGAAAGAAATACTTTCAAGCTAATAAAGACATACAAAATTACTAATTAATGATCCCCCCAAAAAAGCATTAGAGTCAGCAGGCGTGCTTATGTGCCTGCCCTCCTCACTAGTTCTCCTGGGAGCAGAGAGAGGGAGGGAGGGAGC
Organism: Montemys delectorum; assembly: GCA_019843815.1. Lineage (NCBI taxonomy): Eukaryota > Metazoa > Chordata > Mammalia > Rodentia > Muridae > Montemys > Montemys delectorum. The sequence goes on from JADRCD010235321.1 coordinate 14,356, forward strand.
CCAACAGGGACAACAGCAAGTCTGGGTCAGGAATGTGAAGTCGTGTGTCCAACTAAGAAAGCCAGGCTTCCATCTATAGGCACTTTCCTACCCACAGTGAATTTGGTAGCCTTGTCAAAAGCCAAGTTTGGCCCTGTTGTCAGAACTGTTAGGGGTTCTTAGTGAGGTTTCTGGGTTAGAAGACTATTCTAAATGCCTACTAACACACTCAAGTGGTCATTTCCTTAGCTGATCAAATACAGAATAAATTTTAAGTCCAAATTAAAAACCCACAGACAAACTTCAAATCCCCTTTCTCCAAAACAGCGGCACCCAGACAGAAGGCACGGTGGTGGTCTGCCTGGCAGTCTTCCTTTCTCTCTAGTCGGGTGCGGGGCCTGACACAGACCGCTGCAGGCCTCACCCCAGCTCACCACCATCAGTGCCTTACCAAGTGTTCCCAGCTCACCACCATCAGTGCTTTACCCAAGTGTTCCCTTAAGTGAGCCGCTAGAGAACTGAACAACTACGGACAGGCATTCAGGGCCACAGCTCCTCAGCAGAGAAAACCAGGTGCTTCCAAGTCTCTGGGTCCAGCTCACATTAACTTTTTATGCAGAAAACATGAGTATTTCCTTTGTGATATACCACAGCAAGTTCAGTGAGGTGGGCTTGCTTCCTGGCTGCACACTGCCTCATTTCAAACCCACAGAGGGCATGCAGCCCTTCTGTTAACAGAACAACCAAAGGCTTGGCCTTGAGGGAGGCCTTCTCCGGGGTAAACCAGTTCCTGTGCCTACAAGCCGAGCGGCTGTGCCTAACTTCCCTCAGGGTTCCTCAGCTGCACACCTGACTCTGACAATGTGGATGCATGCAGCTTCCCCACTAACAGACATGGCATCTTTGAAAGTAGCCCAGATCCGTAGCCCAAGTCCAAACATTTCGTACTGACACAGTACCACTTACTGACAAGTTCCTAAAAGTCTTGGTGAATTCTGGTTTGACCTCAAAGGCATTTCTTACCAACATTTACAATAACTGAAGTACAAAACGAACCTCTTTTCCCTGACACAGAAATTTCAAGAATCACTGATAATCCACTACCAAGTGCACTCACTGCCCTAGCACTCAGCTACGTCTACACACAAAACGCCTGCTCCAACAGTGGGGATGGTTATAAAAATCAGTCATCTGTAAAGGGACTAAAATTTAATTTCAAGCTTCTCTTTTATTCCAAAAAGAATTAATAAACATTCTTTGTTGTGTTTTGTAACCTCGATTAGCCTAACGCTCACTACACAGCCCATGCTGGCTTCAAAATTGGGGCAATTCTCCTGTGCTGCTCCCCTAGTGCTGAGATTAATGACTTACACTACCACTGGCTTTCTAATAATGTCTAAAATTAAAAGGCCATCTTTTGATTTAAATCTTTTCTTACCAATCATTTATGAAACACTGGGGATAGGGGAGCTATCAAGATGATCTGAACGCTCTCAAGCTCCTAGCAAATGAAAATGCTGAGCAAACATGCCTACCTAATTTCACAATACCACCCTCAAACGGAATTTCAGGAAGAAACTTTGTCTTGTGGGGGAAGGGAAAGACAAAGAATCTTGCTAGGAAACCCAGACTGGACTCAAATTTGAGCTGCAATCTTCCTGTTCTGCTCCAACAGCAGGAGGCTTGCCTTCTAAACACTTCAGTTAGGAGCCTTCCAATGAGCCCTCTTGGCTTAAGATTAAGGCAGGCGTTCCCATCAGAGACAGCTCTGGGGCACTAAGCCAAACAGAGCAGCCAGAGAGAAAACTGGGAGGAAGGGGGGAGCTCCATTGCAAGTTTCACTGTGCCAACCATCAGACCCCAAACTGCCTACAGACCACATCGTCCAGGACACTTCCTAGCTACCCTGCCCTCCACTGCCAGAGGCATCGCCCTCTTCTCTCCTTCTTCCTTAGCACCAGGAAGGTCTAAACAAGGCCATCAGATAAAATCAGAATAGGAACTGTCTGCAGGTGTGAATACAGAAAAAAATAATAGTAATAATATAAGCCTCAAAAACAAAAAGCTCCTTTTGACTTAATTTTTAAATTCAGTAGCACAATGTTTAAGTTGCTACATGCAGACAGCTGCACCAACATTGTGAACCTGGCAAATATTTGCCTTTAAATGACTGAGTAGAAGAGAGGAAAGGTCTGCCTTAGTTCTCAGCAGTGCAGAAACAAAGTATTCCCCAGTTAGTACAATCAAATGTGCTGAGAGCCCTAGAGTCCCAACTGTTCTGCACAAAGAAACTTTATTTTCATGACAATGAACTACTAGATGCTAATATTAAATATGAATTCTGAAGATGCAAACCTAACTATTCACATTTAAACCTTCACAAAACAAAGTCTCCTATGGTTCATCTGCCTAACATTTTAAATGGGGAAAAAAGCCGGGCGGTGGTGTTGCACACCTTGGATCCCAGCACTTGGGAGGCAGAGGCAGGCGGATTTCTGAGTTCAAGGCCAGCCTGGTCTACAGAGTGAGTTCTAGGACAGCCAGGACTACACAGAGAAACCCTGTCTCGAAAAACCAAACCAAACCAAAAAAAAAAAAAATATATCAATTTAGTAAACAGTTTTTATAGTTTTATGGTCAAGAGGCCTGTGAAAAAGATTTAAGTGTTTATACCTAAGGAGCTGGTTACAACTGCCCACTGCAAAGAGGTGTTTGTGTCTGCGCTTATTGTCTCAGGGACACTTTTTGCTGGCAAATTAACCGAACCACTCATTAGTTCCTTTCCATCAATACATTTTTGCATACCTATTATGTTTCAGACACTGGAAAAGAATGTCTGAAAACCAAGCCAAAGAGCAACCTCCTGCCTGTTATCAAGCTGATCTACCCTCGTGAAGGAAAACCGGCCAATGGTCCAGACCCTGCTTGTCCTGTGCTGGTTAGTCTGTTTAATTCCTCCAAACAGATGACTGCCTGCCTAGCCCTGGTTATGCAGTTGTCATAATCAAAACCATGACTCCTTGCCTATTTGAAAATATGTTTACTGATTCTTTTTTGGTTAAGGCAGAATGAGAAAAACAGTGAAGGTTCAAACTTTTCAACAATAATACTAAAATAACACCCAAAATAAGTCATTACATTTTTTTAAAAATCAACACATAACCTAAACCAAGAACAAAACATACATTACACAAAATTCTGTACCTATTTATGTATATTTTATGTGTATATTTGTGTATCTGTGATGCCATGTGCGTGTGGGTGCCAAGAGAAGTCAGAAAAGAGCATGGGATGCCCTGGAGGTGCAGTTACAAACAGTTGTGAGCCACATGACGTGGGTGCTGGGAACTCATCTCAGATCCTCTAAAGCACTGTAGCATCTTGACCACAGAACCTTCTCTGCAGCCCCACAGACTTCCTGTGCCAGTCTCTCCTTAACTACATTTCCCAAAGAGAACTCCAGGGACTAGAGTATAGCTCAGGAGAGCACTTGGCCAGTGGGCACCACTCTATCCCTAGTGCACATCTCATGTACACTCAAATCTGAAGACTCTGTTCCTATCAATAACAGTGATGCAAGGAGACAAAGAATAACAAAAAATATACAAC